>PVJA010019805.1:0-37752 GCA_004027025.1 Myocastor coypus
TTTGAGACAGGGTCTTGTTATTCAGTTCAGGCTGGCCTTGAGCTCACTTTTGTAGCCCAGGCTGGTCTTGAACTCGCACCGATCCTCCTGCTTCAGCCTCCCGAGTGCTGGGATTACAGGCGTGCGCCACCACGCCCGGCTTCCTCTTTGTTTTAAGAACATGGATTGTCTTAAGCTCCATGTCCACAAACCAGTAGGTGGGCCCCCTTACTGAAAGACGTTTTATTTTAACCTCATATGTGATCTTAAAATTATTTAGACTTTACACACTGATCCCGCCATTCCTGCGGCAGCTCTGGAGTCCCCGTTCCTCAGTGTCTTCACTTGGGCTGTCCTGGCAGGTCTGAGGTCCCGAACCCACTCAGAACCCTTCCCTTCCATAGTCATGGTGACCGGGGAGCCGTCAGAGGTCTCCCAGTATCAGACCCAGTGTGCTAGGTGAAAGGACAGAGCTGGGTCTCTGTGAGCCCGCCTTGGTAGTGGCATTCACACCTCGTGCAGCCCCTCAGGAGGGAGCTCTCCAGAGTGGCTGCAGAAGGTGGCCCAGGTGCCATATACTGAAACTGGCACAGTGCAGGGAAGATGGCCTGGCCCCAGTCCCTACGTTAAGTAAGGGAGGAAAGCCAGGTATAAGGAGCCTCTTTTGGTCTTAGATTATATTTGTAATCTCATGGATAAGTTGTTGGAATCCCATCAAGTTCATTCCAGTCTACCACGTCCAGTTCAACCCAAGACGAAAATAAAGACACTAAGGCCTATCTGTAGTTTTGGGGAGCCAAGAGGTCCAAAATCCAGCCATGGTGATGGCTCTCCAGAACAAAAGCCTCGATCCAGGGCAGAGCCCAGGTTTTATTCAGTCATGAAGGAGGAGTGGCTTGCGGGTGAATGACTGACTGAGAATGGCAGGAAGTAGGCGGGTCCTGCGAGCTGCGCTGGGCAGGAGGCCTGCGTTTTCCTCTGCCATGATATGCAGAGAAAGTCCTTTGCATTTTACTACTGCGATGGCATCTAAGGTTTCGGAGTCCGGTGCTTCCGCCCTGATGTGTAGTCTTTCGAGCCCCAGAGAGTCACAGCCTCTATCTCCAGGCCGGGTCCCAGCCTGTGGAGCACTGTCTCTGCGTCCTGTGTCAACCCAGCTCGTATTAGAGAAGCAGGTGTGGATTACCAGGGAAACACGCACACCATCTTCCAAGACTGCCGCCCGCACCTCGGCTAGACCAACACGCACTGCTAAAGCTAGCTGAAGGGAAAAGGAAAAGTCCCAGCCCGCTCGGTAGCTATCAATACGAGGAAACAGTCAGGCTGGACCGCAAGGGCGATGCGCGCTCCTCTCGAGGAGCGCTGTTCAGGCGGCCCCACAGCAAGCCCGTGCCGGGGGTGACGCGAGGAGTACATTTGGAGGGCTGTGTATTTTGAGGGGAATTCATGACAATGCGTCCTTTACTGTAATGAATATTTTTTATTTCGATACACAGCATGTATTTCTGGCATCTCTTAAATGAGCCTTTTTCCCCATCTCCCTCCTCCTTTTCCTCCGCTTCCTCCTCCCTTGTGAGCCCTGGCAGATACTACCCCAACATCCCCATGCCCCCCATGTCTTCAGCCCTGAGCTCACCCCTCTGTGAATACAAGATAAGGTTCCCAGGGAAGAGAATGCCATTGGCCCAGGCAGAGTGATGGGTCCATCTCTGGCCCAATCAGCTGTGATTAGGGGTGGGATCACATGGTACAGCACGTGGGGGAGCTGCTTCCCAAATCCAGAGTGAGCCCCAAGTGGGCACCTCTCACCTCTCGCCCCTCTCAGACTTTCCCCCTACTTGTTGGCTGCCATGGCAACCCTTCCATCCATTCCAGGGTGGAGGTTCTGACCAACGGGTCTCTGAGGATCCAGCCTGTTCTCCCCCAGGACGCCGGCCACTACTTCTGCCTGGTGTCCAACTCCGCTGGCTCCGACAGGCAGGGCCGTGACCTCCAGGTCTTCGGTAAGTGGACGAGGAAGAGGTGTTTTTCTTGTCTTCATCAGCCAGCCCTTTGGGGGAACCAATCCTACTTAGTTTTGGGGTGCCCCAGCTGTCGGAAGCCAAGAACAATGGTCCTTAAAGGGTTTTGCCCTAAAAACCACTGGTGAGAAGTTTGGATTGTGCACCCAAAGGGTGCTATCATGGGTTCTCAAGCAGAAGCCAGACCAAGTCCAAATTGAAATTTAAATTGAGCCTTTAATACCGAGCTCGGGGCCTTCCTGACTTCAGCTCACGCAGGAGAGAAGACTGAGAAGCGAGTTGAGTGACAGAGAACAGGAGTTTTATGCAGAAACCACTGGCCACTGAGCACGTACTGAGTAATATTACCAACGCATACAGTTACAATTTACACTTAACTAGACAATAGATTGAGCACAGTATCTAGATGAACTTTGAGTTTTTAACAAAACAAAATCATTAGCTACATTCTTCTGCAGATCAACAGGCAGTCAGGCCTAAACTTCGTTATCACCTGTAGGGGCTGATTTCCTCAGACGCATATATAGCAGCAGGAGTCTCTTTCACTTAGAATAGTGCAATCCAACACATTCTGAGGCAATCAGCCTTTGATCCGCACGAATACCGTGTCCTGTTACCAAGAGTGGTTATAAAAAGAACTCATCAATCTCGGGAGGAATTTCCTGAATGTGTGGGCTTAAGGTTGTAATGATTTAAACTACTGAATAGTCTCGAATGCCCTGTTACTAATTCACAAAGAAATTACCTCACTGAGCCTGAAATCTAAGTAACCCATTACAGGCACGTATTTATTTGTGCATATTTTACACACTGCCACCCTGTGTAGCGAGTGGAAGGCATGCACAACAGAGTGGAAGGCATGCACAACAGGTCGAGCAGGGAGAGACGCTCTGTGAAAAGGCCCTCTCCAGTGCGTCATGGGGGAGGGGGATCCCTTCAGGGGGGAGGGGGATCCCCTCGGAAGACTCAGCCTGGGGCAGGGGGCAGGGACGCTGGGCAGCGGAGCTCCGGAGCTCTGGGGAGCAGAGGGCTGGGGGACGTCAGGCTCAGGGCTGAGGAGAGGCCTGAATCCCCAGCCCAGGGGCCCTGTTAGTGACTCCTTAGGGCATTTTTCTGCTCTTTGGAGTGGGGTGAGGTGGGCACCCCCAATCTAGGCTCTGCCCTGGCGCAGCCTCCTGCTTCTGCTCCCTGTGGCCACTTTATCCCCAGAGCCTCCAGCCATCGCCCCTGGACCTTCCAACTTCACCTTCACGGCGCCCGGCCCAGCCACACTGCCCTGTGAGGCCAGTGGCTCCCCCAAGCCCCTGGTGACCTGGTGGAAAGACGGACAGAAGCTAGACCTCCACACGCAGCAGGGTGCCTACCGGTACGAGCTGGTCCTTCTGCTCAGGACACCTGAGCTGTGGTTGGGGAGGCCGTCCGTCTCCCAGAGGGGCCTGGGCAGGAAAGCAGGCTCCAGGGACCAGCCAGGCCAGGATTCTGAGGCAGCCAGGGCGGCCTGGGGGGAGCCAGCTGCTTCACATGCTCTCTGCCAAATGGGGAATGCAGCAGAACATGGAAGGGCAGGGTGCCGTTGCTGTGCAGCAGGGCGTTACCCAGTATGTGCGGAGCCCAGACTCTGCCCGCTGCACCTGTAAGCACAGAGGTAGAGGGTGTGCTGGCTCGGCCCAGGCCTGCGTCTGACTGGGTGCTGTGGTTTCCCCTCTTAGTTAATCATTCAGTGGCCGTGGGGGATTAAAGGGGCCCACCCGCTCCGTCAACTCTCCAGGCATTAGAATGTCAGGGCCTAAAGCAGGCCGTCAGTGCTTGGAACCCTCTGATGGGATCTTCCAGAGGGGTCTGCGCAGAAGTTAGGAAGAAATTTTGCTATGCCAGATGTGCACAGTTACAGAGAAGTGCGGAATGGAAACAAAACCACACAAAGGCAACAGCTAACACTTGAGTAGAAACTTCTGGAAGGTGTTTTTTCAGCGGGGGGGGGGGTCCTTTATTTTGAGGCAGATTCTCTCTCTGCAGTTTGGGCTGGCCTTGAGCTCACTCTGTAGCCTAGGCTGGTCTCAAACTTGCAACAATCCTTCTGCCTCAGTCTCCCATGTGCTGGGGTGACGGGCGTGGCCACCACACGGGGTTGGGCAAGCAGGCAGGGGTGGTTGGGAGGAGTCCACACCCAGGCTGCTGAAGCGGAGGACGGCCGTGCTGGCTCCCCAGGCCGGCTGCCCACTTGGCCCGCCGTCAGTGTGTCTGTCTGTCCATCCATCCAGCCTCCTGCCCTCCAGTGCCCTGCTGCTTGTGGCCCCCACGGCCCGGGACTCAGCTCAGTTCGAGTGCGCGGTGAGCAACGGGTTGGGCGAGAGTCGCAAGCTCTACCAGGTGACCGTGCAGGGTGAGTGAGGGCAGGGGTGGAGCCCTCCTCCCGGAAGCCTCCCTGGGCCCCACTCCCTGTGCCACTCACCGAGCCTGGCTCTGGCACTGCTCTCACTCCCCCCCCCCCCCCCCCCCCCCCCCCCCCCCCCCCCCCCCCCCCCCGCCCCTCGCCTCAGCGTGGCTCAGGCCTTGTCCTGCGTTGCAGAGCCTCCGACCATTGCGGATGACCAGACAGCCTTAACCGTGACCAGGATGGCACCCGTGGTCCTGACCTGCCACAGCACTGGGGTGCCAGTCCCCACAGTGTCCTGGAGCAAGGCAGGCGCCCAGCTGGGGTTCCGGGGCAATGGCTACCACATTTCACCTTCTGGTACGTAAGGGGCAGTGTGGAGAGTGCAGAGGGAGAGATCAGTCTGGCTCCCCTGACCGCTCGCTGTGTGACAGGAAGAAGCTGCTGCCCTCCTGAGCCTCAGTTTCCCCTCTGGGCACTGCAGGGCTGAGACCCAGTGAGGGGTGGGGCCTTTCCTGGCAAAAGGAGAGACGTCAGAGCCCTAGGTTGCTCATAAAACTAGTCTTAGCCGGGTGTGGTGGCTCATGCCTGTAATCCCAGCACTCGGGAGGCTGAGACAGGAGGATCAGTGCAAGTTCGAGACCAGCCTGGGCTACAAAAGTGAGCTCAAGGCCAGCCTCAACTGCATAGCGAGGCCCTGTCTCAAAAAGACAAAAAAAAAAAAAAACCTAGTCTTATCCCAGGAGGACAATTGCTGTTTTTTCTGAAATTATGCTCCTAATCTCTGATGTTAAAATTTCCTTTCTCTGATGAAATTAAGATAGTAGTGGTATTTTTTAAATACTAGGGATTGAACTCATGGTCTTCATACTGAGCTACATCCCCAGGGCTTTTTTCTTTGGACAGGGTTTTGTTAAATTGCTAAATTGCTGAGTGTGGTGGTTCACGCCTGTAATCCCAGCACTCGGGAGGCTGAGGCAGGAGGGTTGCTGCAAATTTGATGCCTGCCTGGGCTACATAGCGAGTTCAAGGCCAGCCCCCTGCATAGTGAAGTCTTGTCTCAGGAAGACTGGAAAAAGGCTGGAGAGATAGCTCAGCAGACTAAGCACCTGCTTAGGCAAGCACAGGGACTGGGGTTCGATCCCTGGTACCACATGCTGCACTGGCCCCGCCTCTGGGGCAGACTGAGCCAGAGATGGAGTCCGGGTGTGGTGACACACACCTGTAATCCTAGCTACTGGGAAGGCTGAAAACAGGAGGATCACTGAGTCTGAACTGCATAGTAAGACCCTATACTGAAAAAAAAAAAAAAGACTAGAAAAATAACCCCCAAAACATTGCAAAATTGCCCAGACTGGGCTTGAATTTGTAATCCTCCTGCCTCAGTCCCCCACAGTGCTGGGGTTACAGGCATGTGCTACCTCACCTGGCTCTATGGTGATTTTTAGCAGGTCTTTGCTTGTCAAAATGAATAGTTAGCAACTTTTTGGGATCTCCTCATATTAAATTTATTTGCTGGTTGTTTAGGGAAGTCCTAAGATGGGAACAACTGATTAGACCTGTGTGGTTTTTTTTTTTTTTTTTTTTTTTTTTTTTTTTTTTTTTTTTTTTTTTTTTTTTTTTTTTGTATTTCAGGAAAGGGTCTACAGGGTGTTTGGGGGTTTCACTACTAGATCGGACTTGTAGTGATCCACCTGTTTACAGCCTCCCAGGAGCTGGGATTATAGGCACACACCACCATACCCAGTCTCAATTGTTGGCTCAAGCAGGCCCTGGGGTTAGGGCCTGTACAGCAGGCCCAGGGATCAAACCCGCAGCCCCTGCTTGCAGGTGCTTTAATCTGCTGAGCTATTTTGGCTGGCCCAGATCTGTGGTTTTTGAACTTATCTGGGCAATAGAACACTTCCTCCCAGCCAGACAGAAGATCCTTCACCACTCCAGAGCCTGCTGCGCCAGGCTGTGAGCAGTTTAGGCCACCAGGCTTGGCTTCTCCACCACCCAGGGGCTCTTGGGAGTCCACAGAAGATCCCTGGGGACTGTGGACACAGCCTGTGGTCTGAGGAGTGGCAGGGATGCCCACAGCACACCAGGGGGATGGGAAGAGGATGGGGGGGGCTGGGAGACTTCCTGGAGGTGGCCAGTTTTTAGACATGGTAAAAAGTGTGAGATAGAGAACCCTGGGTTAGCAATCCCAGACAGCACAATGGCAGATCCTAGAATATCATGCTGAGACCATGTCCCCTCAGCGTCATTGTACCAGCCATGGTCAAAATATACAGTGAGTGTTTAAATTTAAAAGCTGTATCTCGATAGATGGTACACTGCCCTCACACACCCTCAGAGCTGTCCCTCGCACACATGCCCACCGATGCCAGCACGTTTGGCACTCTCTGAAGTGGTTCCGGAAGTGCCCTTTCCTGAGTGTATGTTGGGATCCAGAACATGGCGAGGGCTCCTGCCAAGCACCACCCAGTGGAAAGGCAGCTCGTAAGCACACGACCCTGTGTCCTTGTCCACCTTATTCATTGCGTCTGGTGCAATGTGTCTTCTGGCTCCTCCTCAAAGCCAAATAAACCCAGAAGGCAAAGGTCTTGAATCGGTTCAGGACGTGAGGCCCACAAGAAGACTCAGGAAAGAGGACTCCAGAGCTGCCTCAGACTGCAGCGAGGACTCTGGGATCGTGTGTTCACAGCAAGGGGAAGCATTCTAGGGGATCCACGGAGACGCGCCTTTACTGGAATGCATTCTCTCTTTTTTTTAATTTTGTATTTTATTTATTTATTGTTTTCTTGTTTCAGAACCTTTGTTTATTCACTCATTTTTATGGCTGGCTCAGCCTTCCCTAAGGGCAGGGCTGGCACAGCATGTGGTGCCAGGGATCGAACCGTGGTCCCTGAAGCCGCCCAAGCTTTCCTAAGCAGGCGCTTTAGACCACTGAGCCATCCCGCCGGGCCCCTGCATTCTCTTAAATTTAAACGTTCACTGTTTTTACTTGTACTTCATACTCCTGGGTAAATTGAGGCCCAAAGTTCTGCTCACACAAGCAGCCGGGCAGCCTCTGTGCCTGGTGCTATTTACAGTGATGTGTGCATGGCCTGCACCAGAAATGAAGGGTGGGGCTGGGTGGGAGCCTGGCCAGCTCTGCCGCTGGGGCCCTGTCTCTGACCCCATTGTCACCTACAGGTGCCCTGGAGATCGGGCAGGCCCTGCCCATCCACGCCGGCCGCTATACCTGCACAGCCCGCAATGCTGCTGGAGTGGCCCACAAGCACGTGATCCTCACCGTGCAGGGTAAGGGTATGGCCAGGTCTCGGGGACGGGAGTGGCCCAGGTACATGGACCCCCTCAGATCCTGACCCCCATGGGGGCCCTTGGGAGAAGAGACTTGGCTGAGAGGCGCCGTGCTCTCTGCCGGGCTGGCGTGAGGTGTCCCCAGGGACCGCCATCTCCTGTGTCCTTGCAGCCTCCCCTGTGGTGAAGCCGCTGCCGAGCGTGGTCCAAGTGGTGGCAGAGGATGAGGTGCTGCTGCCCTGTGAGGCCTCTGGCATCCCCCGGCCCACTGTCACCTGGCAGAAAGAGGGGCTCAGCATCCCTGCAGGTGAGACATACAGGGGTAGGGGGCACATCCTCCCAAGAGCTTTGCGTCCCCTTACCTGCCCAGAAGTCCCACGAAGCCCACCTGACCCCTGTAGAGACACAGCCCTCACCCCTGCCCCGTGTCACCATGTCACTGCAGCCTGAGATCCCATTAGGGTGCCCTGTGACTGAGTTGGAGGCCATGGAGTGGGCAGCTGGGCTTGGCTGCCCGCCAGGCCTGCAGGCCACTTTCCCGCTCCGTCATTCCACAGCCCAGGGAGTCACTCGCTGCTTTCAGAGCAGCTCAAGCTACCCTCGAGCACCCCTGCACCCCTCCAGACCCCGACTTTTTCCCTCTGCACCCAGGAGCGAGAAGCCAGATCCTCCCCAGTGGACAGCTGCGGCTCATCCGCGCCCACCCTGAGGATGCCGGGAACTACTTCTGCATGGCCCAGAACAGTGCGGGCAGCGCCATGGGGAGGACGCGGCTGGTAGTGCAAGGTGTGTTCCAGGAGAACCCTGAGCTGGATCCGCTCTGGGGCTCAGCCTGGCTCCGCTACTGGCTCTGGGCCCTAACCCAGTGCTGCCCCCTATAGCTCCATGAGGAGTTAAAGGAAACTCTCCTCCCGCACGTAGGATGGCTTCAGGCACAGACCCGCCCCCTCTGCCCTTCCTCCAGCCGGGAAACTAGCCCGATCTCCAGCCTTTTGTTGGTAGCAATAGCCCAACAGCCAGTGTGCCAGTTGGTGACCGTCACTCTGTCCCACAATCCCCGCAGTGCCACCTGTGATCGAGAGTGGCCTCCCAGACCTGTCCACCATGGAAGGCTCCCATGCCCTCCTGCCCTGCATGGCCAGAGGCAGCCCCAAGCCAGACATCCGCTGGGAGAAGGACGGCCAGCCAGTGACCATGTCCGGATCCCAGGGCAAGTTCAGCCTCCAGCCCTCGGGGGAACTACTGGTGAAGAACTCTGAGGTGAGCGCCATCACGAGGAAAGTGCATGGTGACAACACCGCGTTCCCAAAGCAAACCCTGGTGCTGGTCCCTGGACCTGGAAGGTGTAGAGTAAGGGCTGTGGGCAGGGCAGTGGCCGTGGGTGGGGTGGCGGCAGTGGGCGTGGCCAGGACTAAGTGGGCCTTGATGGTGGGCAGGGCAGAGCTGACTGGGCGGGGCCGGGGCGATGGGCGGGGCCAGGATATTTAGGTGGGTCCCATCAGGAGTGACCCCTGCGCTTAGTGTGGCACAGATAGTGTCAAGAAGATGAGGAGTGGAACGCCGTTTCCTAGCAGGGAAGCGCACCGGATACAGTGGAGAAGCCGGCCTTCCTCTTGAGGGCTGCGTGCTCTTGTGGGAAGTGGCAGGGCCAGGTTTCGAGGTGGGGATAGTTTTCAGAGCAACACCCCTCTCCCGCAGGGCCAAGATGCGGGAACCTACACTTGCACGGCGGAGAACGCGGTGGGCCAGGCCCGGCGGCGCGTGCATCTCACCATCCTCGCACTACCCGTCTTCACCACGCTACCCGGGGACCGCAGTCTGCGCCTCGGGGACAGGCTGTGGCTGCGGTGCGCAGCCCGGGGCAGCCCGACCCCCCGCCTTGGCTGGACCGTCAACGACCGGCCAGTCACAGGTCCGGGCTGAAAATGGGGCAGGTGGGAACTTCAGGGAGGAGGAGGCTGTCCGTGAACCCCATGAACTCTGGTAAGAGGCCACCAGAGAGAAATACTAAGTAAGCCAGGAGGAGGCCAGGTCCTAGCCCAGAGCTGTGCTGCCCATGGTGGCGGTAAGCACTTCCCAAACACTTCCTCATGGATCAGGCTCTGTGGCCCCTTCCGCAGGGCCTGTGAAGACCCCCACCACCACCACCAGGGCTTTTGTTCTCGCCCTTACTAAGCAGCGTACCCAGGCTTGGGCAGGAAAGGACAGCTCAGGACCCAGGTCCCAGCCGTGGGACTCAGCATCCTGGGACCTCACTCTCTCTCCAGATGGTGTGTCCGAGCAGGACGGGGGCAGCATACTGCGGAAGGTGGCAGTGACCAGAGAGGACAGTGGGACCTATGTCTGCTGGGCTGAGAACAGAGTGGGCCGTGTGAAGGCGGTCAGCTTTGTGCGTGTGCAGGGTAGGCCACAAGCTCGGACGCCTTCCACCCCAAGATGACCCGACAGCCGAGGGCTTGCTTTCCCAGAGCCTGGGCTCCTGTCCTCTAAGAAGTGGCTGCCCACTCTGGGACATGCTGGGGGACTTTGTCATATTCTGAGGCTGTTCCTTGCAGTGGACAGGGCTGTGCTGAGGAAGGGGAAAACCCCCAAGGCTTGCCTTTCTGTCCCTTCTAGCCTGGCTCCACCAGGGGCAGCGCAGGGGACCTTGGCGACATTGGTGATACAACTGCAAGATAAGCTGGGCTTGATGGAGGGGACCAGCACTCCAGGCGCCAGGACTCAGCTGCAGCTCCTGGTCGAGTCAGGAGGAAGGGAAGGAAGCAGCCTGAGCATCTGATAGGGCTTTGAGAGTCCCATGGCCTTCTGTGCTTCTGCATATGACAGAGAGTTCTTGTGCTCTCATTTTCCTATAGTTCTTGCTTCCCAAGGTTCCTGGCAGGCGCTCGCATCTATGAGAGCAATACAGACACTCGTGTCCCTATGTTCTTGCCGGTGTCCGTCTCAGGCATCACCAATCCATTGCAGCATGATTCGCCAGTCTATGTGACAAGGCCCAGGACAAGGAACTTGTTTGTGTTCCCAATGCATTGACTACACACAGTCTCTGGAGGCAGAGGCTAGGCGGGACTTTGGGGCTTGGTTATGGGACTCAAGCCTCC
The DNA here is from genome assembly GCA_004027025.1 of Myocastor coypus. Classification (NCBI taxonomy): domain Eukaryota; kingdom Metazoa; phylum Chordata; class Mammalia; order Rodentia; family Myocastoridae; genus Myocastor; species Myocastor coypus. The sequence continues at coordinate 10,767 of PVJA010019805.1, forward strand.
AGGAAATCTCCCTCTTGACCCCACTGTTGATGTTGCCCCATACAGAGGCCCCTGTCTTACAAGGGGAAGCCTTCTCCCACCTGGTGGAGCCTGTAGGGGGCAGCATTCAGCTAGACTGTGTGGTCCGTGGTGAGCCAGCCCCAGACATCCACTGGACCAAGGACGGACTTCCGCTCTGGGACCGCCGCTTGCAGGTGCAGGACGGCTCGCTGACCATCCACAGGACCAAGGCAAGGGCGACCCCAGGACAGCACTGTGCTGCATCTGGCGGCTGGGGAGGGGGCTTTTTAGCTTGGTGTTGCCCTTTACATCTACAAAGCATTTCCTTCCCTGGGGTTCCCCAAATACCCTCCCACCATGACCAGATTCTGTCAACCCAGCCACCTGTCATGGCTAATGTCTTTCTCCAACTTCTGGGAAACACCAGAATCAGATCGACGTCCACGCTAGGTATCAGAGAGTGGCCTGTGGCTGAGTCCCAGAGCCTTGTAAGGGCCTGGATAGAGGGCAGCAATGATGCCCCTGCTGGACAAATGGTGACACTGCAGCTCAGAGCAGCGCTCAGCCAGTACCTGCAGGAGCAAGGAGCCTGTGCCAGCCCTCCCCTCCCCTCCCTGAGGCTTATGGCCTTGGGGCAGTGCCTCCCGGCTTCCCTAGGGTGCCCAGGTTCTGTCCCGATGTAAGTTGGCCCACTATGGAGCTGTCCCTGGGTACAGGTGACAACTGGGCTAGGGGAGTAGCTGCAGCAACCACGGCCACCAGGGCAGGTCCCCACCTCTCCACAGTGCTGGGGAGCCGTGGCCACACCTGTCATCCCAGCACTGTGGGAGCTGAGGCAGGGGGACCGTGAGTCCTAGTCCAGCCTGGGCCATTTAGCAATTTAACTAGATCCTATTTCATACAAAAATAAAGAAAAGAAGGGGGGCTGGGGAGATAGCTCTGTGGCACAAGTGCCTGCCTGGCAAGTGCAAGGTCGTGAGTTTGAACCTCAGTCCCACCAAAAAAAAAACAAAACAAAACAAAAATAAAGAAAAGTTGCTGGCAGTGTCATTCTGAGTGAAGGCGCTGGGTACAGTTTTAATACTGAAAATAGAACCATAGTGGTTCTGATTCTCCCTGTAGCGATGAGGAAACACGTCATGTTGCAGTAATGGGTCCACGCCGTGAATATAGATCTGGCCTCGACATCTATGTTTAGGTCCGGGCTGCCTGTGGCCACCTGGACTCACCTGGGCTTGGCCACAGCCTCAGGCCAGCCGGTCCCTTTCAGGGTGAGGCAGGCGTGTTTCCTGTGTCTGGTGAGATCTGTGGCTGTGAGCACCCAGGGCACCCAGTCACCCTGGCCACTTACACCGGGGGAGCCCTGCCGGCTCTGCGGCCCCTGGGAGGTGTCCTGAGCTGTCCTGAAGGATCAGAATGGGTTGCGCTTCCCAGACGTAATTGCCCACGAAGCCCCCGTTTCTCCCAGCAGAGGTAGCACGGAGCTGGGAGGAGCGAGAGGTGGATCTGATGGGAGCCCTCTGCTTGGGGCCACCAAGGCCGCTCGTCACAACCCCCACGTCTAGCTAGGAAAGGGTTCTGCACTGCTGTGGCCCACTCGCCTGGGGGCCCCCGTGGAGGTCAGCACATGAGTCCCCACTGCTGCTATCCCATCCTGAGCCCCTGTCTCACTGCAGATGACTGACGCAGGACAGTACCAGTGCCTGGCCAAAAACGAAGTGGGCGCTGTGAAGAAGGTGGTGACCCTCGTCCTACAGAGTGAGTCTCGCCCTGGCCCTGGGCCTGGATGCTTGTCCCCAGCAGGAGGGGACACAGAGGGGTGCTCAGGGGCAGCTGTGGCTGCAGGACAAGGTTTGGAGCCCACAGCTGAAATTCTGTGGCATGTTGCTTAAGTGTGGGGTCCAGTTGTTCTCAACACAGAGCCACACGGTGGCACTAAGCGCTCTCTGAAAGCAAGGGGAACCTGAGAGGGGGGTCTCCATGAACATTTTGTAGAGAGCTGTGTGCTGTGACAAATTCACATGCAGAGAAGACCACGTGTTACAAGTGTCCAGCGCCACAAGCTTTCATAGTGGGCGCCCACCCAGGTCCCCAGTGTGGCCCTTCCAAACTCTGCCCCACCCACTGATCATAAACCCAAATTTCCCTGTTTTTTATTAAAAAGAAAAACAGCTCTATTGAGGTATAATTTGTAGACTATAAAACACATCCATTAGTTTGGTGGAATATTATACTTCCTTAAAAAGGAAGCAGCTTTGGCACATGCTACATGATAGGTGACATTTTCTCATGTGACATGGATGAGCCTCCAGGACATTGTCCTGGGGGAAATAAGCCTGGTTCTCTTATGTGCGGTTCATAGAGCAGCCAGATTTCCAAGGGCAAAGAGAAGCAGGTGTCTGTCAGTGGCAGGAGGTGGAGGAGGGAGGAGTTGATGTCTTAACGGGTGAAGAATTGGATTTTGCTGCAGGAAAACAGCTCTGTGCTGGGCTGCATGACAGCACGGCACCACAATGCAGACAGGAAACTGCAGAGGCCTGCTGTGGTACCGCTTAAGTCATCTGCTTTTTCTTGGGGGCAGGGCTGGCATGGAACCCAGAGTCTCGTGCCAGATGGGCAAACGCTGTCCTGCTCAGCCCCACCTCCCCACTGCTACAAAAGCTCTAGGTGAGAAACATGTACAGCACAAGGATGCAGCTGGTGAGCTGAGTGCCGTGGTGCACACCGGTGATCTCAGCCCCCAGGAATCCGAGGCAGGACTGCCGCAAGTTTGAGGCCCGCCCGGGTTGCATAGTGAATTCGAAGCCAGTCTGAACTACCCAGCAAGACTCCATCTAAAGCCCCTCTCGGCACACAAAAGTGTACAGCTGACCGGTCAGTCGTCGATTTACAGGGCAATAGGTGCATTGCTACAGCCCCCTCTCGGTCCCTGCAAAGCCGTTCCCTGCCTCCTTGCCCCCAGTTCCAGGCCCCAGTGGTCAGCCGTCGGTATTCGGCTTCCCCAACTCTGGGTGCGTCTTCTGTTGCAGTTTTTATTTTATTATTATTATTTATTTATTTATTTATTTTTTTTTTTGTCTTTTTGAGACAGGGTCTTGCTATGCAGTTGAGGCTGGCCTTGAGCTCACTTTTGTAGCCCAGGCTGGTCTCGAACTCGCACCAATCCTCCTGCCTCAGCCTCCCGAGTGCTGGGATTACAGGCATGCATCACACGCCCGGCCTATTATTATTATTATTATTATTATTATTATGTTTGTCTTTTTGAGACAGGGTCTCGCTATGCAGTTCAGGCTGGCCTTGAGCTCACTTTTGTAGCCCAGGCTGGTCTCGAACTTGCACAGATCCTCCTGCCTCAGCCTCCCAAGTGCTGGGATTACAGGCATGTGTCACCACACCCGGCAGTTCTTATTTATTATTAGTCCTCGCCTGCAGTGCACAATGATTACGCTTGCAGGGCACTGGCCACCGACAGAACACAGCTTTGCTTTCCTCTGGCCTCCTCTCTCCCTCCTCAGTCTCCTCCCCTTTTGTGCCCCAGGTTCCTTAGGGCTCCCGTAAGTGGTGTCTTCCAGCCTGGCTTCTCCCTGGTGTGTGTTCCTGAGTCGACTGTCTGCCTGGGGCCGCTCCTCCTCACAGCCACATAGCGTCCCACTGTACGCATGGACACTGTGTTTGTGCATTCACCAGTGACTAGGCCTTGGTTTCTTTCCAGTTTGGGCCTTTTTTTTTTTTTTTTTTTTTTCCTTTGAGGTAGGGTCTCAAATAAAAAGGGTTCAGGCTGCGTGAAACTCACTGTGTAGCCCCAGCTGGCCTTGAGCCCATGGGACCCTCTTGCCTCAGCCTCTGTTGTGCTGGGACGGTGGGTGTACACCACCACGCCCAGCCAAGTTTCTGGCCACCGTAAACAATGCTGCGGTAAAGACTTGTGCATGAGTGTCTGCACCGCATATGCGTACGCATACGCCACGCACTCTTCCCTTCCTCTTGGGTAAATCCCTGGGGGTCTGAGGGCTGGAGCGGTGCTCACCTAACTTCTTTAGAAACTACCAAATGGGTTGTAGTTTCTACTGCAGCTTGTAGGGGGCTCACAGTAACCCTTCTCCTGCCTCGGCTTCCCCGGTGGCCGGGGTTATAGGTATGCGTCACATGCCCTGTTTGTTTTGTTTCTTTGTAGCTTTCTTCTTATCCTTTCTGGAAATCCAATTGTTCCAGGATCATTTATGCAGAATTTCCTTTGTGTCAGTGATATTTTGGAGTTTTTGCTGTACAGACTGATGCTGCTTTGGTAAATTGATTACTGAGTGTTCTGTCACTTTTTTTTTTTTTTTTTTTTTTCCATTTGGATACAGAGTCTTTCTGTGTAGTTCAGGCTGGCCTCAGACTCACTACCCAGTGGGGCCTCAGACTGACAGAGCTCCTTCTACCTCAGTGTCTTAGTTACTTTTTACTCATTGCTGGGACAAATACCTGACACCCAAAATGAAAGAAGGAACCGTTTATTTAGCTCATAGTTTGTGGAGGTTTCAGTCCATATTTGGCTGGCCCAAGGCTGAGTGGGACAGGGCAGAGAGCATCCAGTTCATGGCAGCGGAACAGCAACAATCGCAAAAGAGGCAATCGACCAACCAGGGGAGCAGAGAGCAACAGCTCCAGTCTGTCTCCCTTCCTCTCTTTATATTACATGCAGGCTCTCCACCTCAGCCTATCCGCCTTAGGCTATGCCCATAATCCCAGGAGTACTTAAAACACATAATCCCAGGGATCATGGATCAAGTCTCAAACTCCAGATCAGTACTAAAATATATAATCCCAGTGACTCATGAGCCAAGTCTCAATCTATAGAAGTCCCCACCCCATGACTGCATGAAGCTTTGCGGGGACAACTAGACATAACCATAACACTCAGCCTCCTGGATATTGGGACATATGGGACATAGGGGTGCACCATGGAGGCCGGAAACGGAGGTCATTGGGTCATCGGGGATCTAATAGTTTTCTTAATTTGATATTTCACTGTACATATGCAGAAGCTCAGTCAGGTTTGCATCTTGGACCTGTGTCCTGCTGCCTTTCTAACTAACTTCCAAGTCCTAGTCACTTCCTGGCAGGCTCCGTAGGACTATCTATGCACAGGGCTTGCTGGGCGTCACCGATGAGCAGGGATGGGATGGCCTTGGCTTTGGTGCTCTTTGCCTTGGCTTCTCACATGGCCCTGCTACAGCCAGAGTCCCTGTCGCACAGCTGGGCATGCAGAGAGCGGACACCCTAGGTCCTCAGCATGCTGCGTAGCTTGAAGTCTGTCACCACCAAATGAGGTGGAGCCGTGGGGGTGCAGCTGTCCTTGTTCAGGGGCGAGAGCTTCCTGTCACAGTGTGTGGGGAGCATGGCCAGGTGATAAGGGCTCCAGCTGTGGACCAGCTATAACACACACGCATCCCTGGGTCCCGTGCCAAAGCCTCAGCCTCCATGGGGACTTGGAAAGGAGGAAGATGCCTGCGGGCCTTGGCATCCAGGTGCAAAATAGTGGCACTTCCTTCCACTACCTGCGTGGGCTCAGAAGCCAGCAAGCTAGAAGCCCCAGGGACCTCCACAACGACTCCAATTAAACTCCCGAAAAGAGCCTGTCATGTCCTGCCACTAGAATAAGAACAGTGCGACCTAGCAAACTAGAGAAAGCTTCCAGACCAGAACTCTGTCCAGTCAGGCCCCATGACAGCCACAGCCCCACTCAGTAACAACCAAGGACGGACCTGACAGGGTGGCCGCCCACCCCATCCTGGGGTCAGAGGTCAGGCAGCAGACCTGGGTGTCTTCACTGCCTGGTAGCAGTGACCACCACTGCTTTCTCAGCAACAGAGAGGAGGCTGCTAAGCCACAAGGTTTGTGGAAGAACCAGGCTCAAACCGGGGTGATTTTCACATCTGCGATTTTTTTTTTTTTTTTTTTTTTTTTTTTTTTTTTTTTTTTTTTTTTTTTTTTTTTGTCTTTTTGAGACAGGGTCTCCCTATGCAGTTCAGGCTGGCCTTGAGCTCACTTTTGTAGCCCAGGCTGGTCTTGAACTTGCATGATCCTCCTGCCTCAGCCTCCCGAGTGCTGGGATTACAGGCATGCGCCACCACACCCAGCTCACATCTGCGATTTTAGCAACCTGGGAGGCCAGGGGCAGGACGATCGCAATTTGACGCTGGCCTGGGCAATTTAGAACATAATTTAGGATGACCAGTGTGAAAAAAAAAAAAGAGAGGTGACTCCGTGGTGGGGAGCTTGCCTTATGCTCCAGGACAGAGGCAGGGGCAGGCGCAGGGGCAGAGAATGGGAGAGAGTTTCCTAAGACTCTAGTGGAAATTTACCAGCCAGCTCAAGAACAAAGAAATCTCCACCCAAATGAGAGAAGACCAGACCAGGCACAGAGGTCATGCCAGAGGGCACCGTAGCGTGACTCAGCAGAGCAGAATTTCAAGTTGCGTTGGGAAACCACTTCAAGGGGCTCCTGCAGATGTGCTGCAGAGGAGAAGCGCAACTGCAGCGGTGGGGTGTGGCCGTCGGGCCAGGTCCCCACTCCCTCCGCGGCCCTGGAGGTTCCCCGCAGGGACGCTCCTGCTCGCCATGGGCACGGTGGGCTCTATCTGGCTGGCAGTCCCCCCTTGCTTCCGGCCGCTGCTCCGCAGCCTCAGCCCACGCTGACTGGGCGTCTCCCACTCATCTCCAGCTGATTTTCTTTCTGGGGTCTGTTTCCCTCTTCTCCCTGTTGTAGACTAGCCCTGCCCTAGTCACAAGATGACAGTCAGGGTGACAGTGATGGAGCAGGGGGAGGGGGGCCACAGGAGGGCCACAGAATCCCACTGTCCTTATCCAAAGTCCTAGGAGCTTTTTATGAACAAGGAAAATACAACAGGTTCTGCATTGTGCGTAAATTTGAAAACAAACTCTTTTTTTTGAGATAGCATCTTCCTGTATAGTCCAGGCTGGGCTTCAGCTTGAGGTGATCCTCCTGCCTCAGCCTCCTGAGTGCTAGGATAATAGGCTCTGTGGTGCCACACCTGGCAAGTACTTTTTTTGTAGAGGTGTCTTGCTGTGGTCCATGCCAGACTGCTTTTGTATCACACTGAGGTTGGCGCACGTGCGCCGTTCCTGTGGCACTGGTTGGTGCCTGCTGCTGGCTGGTTTTCTACTCTGTCCATGGTAAGTGGTTTCTGTGCTGGCGTGATTGCGAGCAGAGTTGTGTAGACTCTGGAACGTGGCAAAGCCATGTTTACGTGGTCTGCATGATTGGCATGTCACCAGAATGTCACCCCAGAGCAGAACTGGGGGCTCCTACGATGTGCTCCCCCAGCCCCAGGAGAAACCCGCTGCTGTGGACAGGGACACGTTCGCCACCAAGGCTGCGTCTGCACCTGCAGCCAGGACCTGGGCATCCCTCTTGGACAAAGTGTGCTCAGCTGTGATTGGCTTGAGGACCCTGAGATTGTGGGGTTGTCTGAGGTGACTCCAAGGGTTCTTAGAAGAGAAAGACGGCGGGACTCGGTGGCGCGTGCCTGTGGGCAGCGGCATTGCCTTGAGTCCAGGCCTTCCAGTGCTACCCAGTGAATCTGAAGCCAGCCTGAGCTGCACAGTGGGACCCTGTCTCAAAACACCAAGAAAGGAAAGGATAGAGCAGCCAGAAACCTAGGGATGGGCATACACCACCGCTTGATCCCTGGAGGGAGTGTGGCTTGGAGGCCTGAGCCCAGTGACACAGGCTGGGGGCTGCTGACCACCACTCACAGAGTTCATGGCAGCCCCCGAGTGTGGCCAAGGCTGACAGACCCCTCCACTATGGCTGCCCCTCTCCGTGTGTCCTTCTGTGAGGCGCGAGTCCAAAGGAATGTCCCCATCTTCACATGAGAAGGCAGAGGGCCAGGAGGGCCCTGGGAGAGTTGTTCACAGCAAGAAGCCCAGCTTCACCTGTGTCACAAGGCTCCAGCGATGTCACTTGTGTCACTGGAAACAACCTAAGTGTCCTACAAGGCAGGTTGGTTTAGAATACAGCAATAGGACTGAACAGTGGGTTACCAGCGGCCACTAAAGCGAATGCCTGGTGGCATGGACAGGAGCCAAGACGGTGGGGTAAGAGAGGAAATGCAGCCCGGCAGCTGAGCCCCAAGATCCTGCGTGGCCTTGTTTTGTGCTCCTTGCCTTTCTGCGCTGCCATCGGGGGTATCTGAATGAGTATGTGTTGCCGCTGTAGAAAAGCAGTGCAGGGCTGCTAAAGGCTGCCGATCTCCCACAGGTGCACCAGTGTTCCAGGTGGAGCCCCGGGACGTCACCACGAGGCCCGGAGAGGATGTGGCCCTGCGGTGCCAGGCCACTGGAGAGCCAGCGCCCACCATCGAGTGGCTGCGAGCTGGGAGGCCCCTGAGTGCCGAGCGGCGGCTGCGGACCCTGCAGGATGGGAGCCTGGCCCTGGGGCGCGTGGAGGCCGGGGACACCGGGGTGTACGAGTGCGTCGCCCACAACCTCCTGGGCTCTGCCACAGCCCGGGCGTTTCTGGTGGTGAGAGGTACGAGGCATCGCCGAACAGATCTCTGTGGGCACTGGCAGCCGCTCCTGGGGGTTTGTGCCTTGCTTTGGGGGTGCCTGGCTCACTGCGCTGCCAACTCTCTAACTCTTTGTTTAGTCCGACTCAGAATCGGCCAGTGGGGAGAGCTTTGTGGTTTGTCTTGGGCTAACCTGCTTGCTTGCAAGGGAAACTGAGCCTCAGGGGGCCTGTTTGCCACTCACGTTAGACGGGGCACCCTGGTTGTCCCAAGATAGCTCACAACCTGCAGAGTTGCTAGAGTACAACAGGAGCATCCGTGCTACCCGCATGAGGGCCAGCGTCTGCCCAGGCTTCACACATGGCCTGGCCAGAGCAGTGCCAGATGGGACACAGCTCAGAGATGGCACTAACCCTACTGTGTCAGGATTCATCACCTTCCTTCTCCCTGGGGCCAGACCAAAATTTAAAGTTAAAGTAATGGGTAATCCTGAGAAACCATAGGAAAATAGTACGGACCTGCACAAAGGAAAGTCAGATAGGGGCCAGGGAGATAGCTCAGTAGAATAAGTGCTTGCCTGGTCAGTGCAGACTTCTGAGTTCAATCCCTGGGACTGAAAAAAAGTCACAGAATAGGATTTCTGGGTGGTCTGTGCCCTGTAGCAAACAGTCCACAGGTATAGCTTTGTGTTCTTCCCTTGTTCTGGGAAAATATAACAAATCTATGACCATGAGTAATGTCGGAATCATTCTCGTAGACCCCTTCCTTCTCCAGCCCCTCCTTAGCAGACATCACTAATCTATCACCACACATAACGTCAGCATCTCTCTGTGCAGAACCTTTCTCCAGAGCTTCTTTGACAAGCACCACCAATCTATCAATATAATCAATATCAGAATCTTTCTCCATAGGACCTTCTCTATGGGCTAGGGAGAGAGCTAAGTGGCAGAGCGCCTGCATAGCAAGTGCGAGGTCCTGAGTTTGATCCCTGGCACCAGATGCCACACTGGCCCTGGAACTGGCCATGGTGGTGCTCACCTGTAATTCCAGCAATAGGGCAGATGAGACAGGAGGATCACTATGAGTCTAAACTTTGTAGTAAGACTCTATATAAAAAAAAAAAAAAAAAAAAAAAAAAAAAAAAAAAAAAAAAAAAAAAAAAAAAAAAAAAAAAAAAAAAAAAAAAACAGAGCCGGGCGTGGTGGTGCACGTCTATAATCCCAGCACTCGGGAGGCTGAGGCAGGAGGATTGGCGCAAGTTCGAGACCAGCCTGGGCTACAAAAGTGAGCTTAAGGCCAGCCTGAACTGCATAGTGAGACCCTGTCTCAAAAAAAAAAAAAAAAACCTTCTCCAGTCTTGGGTCTAGCAGATATCTCTAATCTACCAATGCATTCAATGTTGGAATTTCTCTCCACAAAACCCTGCTCCAACTTGATCCATGGCAGACCTGACTGACCTATCACCGTACACCATGTGAGGCTTTCTCATCATAGAATCCTTCTACAGCCGTGTCCATCACAGGCATCACTAATCTTTCACCACAGGCATCTCCATAGAATCCTCTGGGCATTGAGCTAATTGGAATTGGGGTTGGGCCCTGTGTCACTTGAAACCCACTCTGCTTACCAAGAGTGGTCCTTGTCTAGCCCCTGGTCTCCTGTCTCCTACAGTTAGGGGCAGGATGGTGACACATAACTCATGAGAAGTGCAGCGCTGCGACACCAGCCAGGAATGCTCTCAGGAGCAGCTTCATTCACACCCACTCCCGTTGCCTGCACGTGGCTTCTGGCGTGGCTCCTTGGGCCATGCTGATGGAAGTGCTGCATGTGGGCGTGAGCAACGCACAGTGCCTGTGTCACAGCACGGAAGGCTCAAGGGGCAAGGTCAGGGCGTGGGCAGGGTTGGTCCTGTCCCCAGCTTCTGGTGGCTTGCTGCTGTCCTTCGTCACGGTGGAGCACTGTACCTGTCTGCGGATCTCTGATTTCCCTTTTTGTTTATTTACTACTACTACTATTACTGTTGGATTTCTGTTTAAGACAAGGTCTTCCTATGTAGTTCAAGCTGGCCTCAAACTTCTGGAGGTCCTCCTGCCTCAGTCTCCCGAGTGCTGGGATTCCTGGCATGCTCCACCAGCTGGGCTGCCCTGTTTATAAGGATGAAAGCGTACTGGGTCAGGGCCCATCTCAACGACCCCATTGTCTCTTAGTATGCTCTGCAAAGATCCTAAGGTCTCAGTCAGAGGCCTGAGGTTCAGAATGTAACACGTGAGTTTGCGCAGAGTAGCACACCCCAGCCAGTGTCCTTCTTTTCTTTCTTTCTTTTTTTTTTTTTTGTCTTTTTGAGACAAGGTCTTGCTATGCAGTTCAGGCTGGCCTTGAGGTCACTTTGGTAGCCCAGGCTGGTCTTGAACTCATACTGATCCTCCTGCTTCAGACTCCCAAGTGCTGGGATTACAGGCGTGTGCCACTATGCTCAGCTGTGTCCTTATTTTCTAATGGGAATGGCTCTTTACCCGTGCTATATGCTAATTGCAGAAAAACCAGCAGATACAGAAGTCGGAGAAGGAAGAAGTAATTATCTCCCCTAATCCAGTTACCGGAAATAGCTTAGGCCACCATGGGGGAGGGGGTGCGTTCTTCCTCCTCCTCTGAGTGGAGAGATTCTCTATTCTTACAAACAAGGCCATGTCTGCAGGCTGTCTCTGCAGCCTGCTGTGGCTAAGGCCACTCCACCTGGGGTGCTGTCCCCCAGGAGCCAGCCGGGACCCCTCTTCTCGGCTCCTTTCCTCTTGCAGCATGGAAATGAGTCTCTTCATTCCCACTGGCTTTGTCCGACAAGCACGTTCTTTCTGCTCATTCCCACTTTCAAGGCCAGACCGTGGTGGCCATCTTGGGGTGGGCTGGGTGGGGTGGGGGCCGGAACGCTTCTGCATGGTGAATTCCTCAAGGGCCTTCATTAGGCAAGTGAGTCTTGCTTTTGGGAGTTGTTTTCTTTTTCGTTCTTGTCATTTCCCAGTACTGGGAACTGAACCCGTCGCTAGCTCCTTTGTTATTTTTTAACCTGGAGAAAGGGTCTTGTTAAGTTATTAAGCCATCAGGCTGGGCATAGCCTTACCACCCTCCTGCCTCAGCCTCCCAGAGTGCTGGGACTGTAGGCCTGCAGCCCTGTGTCCAGCACAAGAGAAGTTTCGAGGCACCCTGACGGCACACTTACCTTTCCCTCCCCTGCCTGCTGCGTTTCTCCTTCCCGGCCAGCCTGGCAGTTCTCAGATCTGATCTTGCTGGGGATGAGGAGCTGCAGGGACACCCTGGGCCAAGAACCGAGAGTGGCTTCCCTTCCCCGGATGCCCTGACCCTGCCCTTTCCCAAGCCTGCTGGGTCCTGCTCCGGCCTCCTTATCTGTGCTCCAGGCTCTTTCCATCCCCTCATTAGAAGCCCCCTGCCCTTCTCCCCACGCAGGCTGCAGCCCCACCCACCTGTCTCCCCACGCAGGCCCCAGCCCAGCTCAAACCTCATCAGCCTGGCTACAGGCCGCAGGAAGCCGCCTGCCAGGCCCCTCATTTACCCATTTAGGGTCCTGGCTGCTGAGTGTTTTCTGTCATGTTTTGACAGATCCCGGGCAGTTTGCTGCTAATGTCCCCTGGGAGCTGGCGAGAAGAGGGCAGTTAACTTTTACCCCTTGCCCTCTGGAATGCCAGCTGCCCTGCGGAGGCGGCTGCCCATTAGACAGAGGAAACCCTCCCCACCCCTGGGGCTGCAGATCCGCCTTGGCAGACGGCCTGGCACTGCTAGGAAGCCACCCTCCCCACCAGGCTGGCTGCAGGGCACTGGGCCAGGCCCACTGGTGGAACGGGGGCCTCAGGTGATGACCTGCAGCTCTGCAGGGTACACAGCCCCCAGGGTGCCAGCGCCTGCCTTCACAGGCTCCTGGCATACACGTAAAAGTAAAATAACTTTTTAAAAAGTTATTTTTGCCGGGCGTGGTGGCTCATGCCTATAATCCCAGCACTCGAGAGGCTGAGGCAGGAGGATTGGTGCAAGTTCGAGACCAGCCTGGGCTACAAAAGTAAGCTCAAGGCCAGCCTGATCTGCATAGTGAGACTCTATCTCAAAAAAGATTAAATAATAATAATAATAATAATAATAATAATAAAAAGTTATTTTTAAAAAGAGCTGGCAGGGGCTGGGGAGATAGCTCGGAGGCACAAGTGCCTGCTGGGCAAGTGCAAGGTCGTGAGTTCGAACCCCGGTCCCCCCCCCCAAAAAAAAAAAGAGCTGGCAATGTAGCTTGGTGGCAGGAACACGTAGGCAGGTGTCCTGTGTGTCCCAGGACCCCTCCTCACTTCACAGATCAGCCCGCTGGCCACAGTGTCTGCACGTAAGTACGCGTTTCGCTCTGAGTCAGGACACCCTAGGCGCTGAGTCCGAGAGTTGGCTGTGTGTCTTTGGAGAAGTCGCTGCCCCTCTCTGAGCTTTTCTTCTTGCTCACCTTGAGGGCCCAGATGGCTAGTGTCACTGTTATCCTCTTACTTCCTCACAGAGCAGCCCCGGGGGAGCCGGGGCAGCATGATCGGGGTGATCAACGGCCAGGAGCTTGGTGTGGCCACTCTCAACACCAGCGTGCATCGAGAGGCCCTTTCTGGAGTCACCACCATCCAGAGCAGCATCAGCCGCATCCCGGCAGATGTGGGTAAGTGGCAGTCAGGTGGCGCCTCATGAAGGCCCACTGTCCCTGCCCACTGGGGACCCTGCAGAAGAGTGGCAAAGGCTGTTCTCAGAGGCTTGCACAGGGCCTGGCACCTAGAGGTCCAGCTGCCCCTTAAGTAATCCCAGAAACTCAGGAGGCTGAGGCAGGAGGATTGCTAGTTCCAGGCCTAGCAATGAGGGAGACCCTGTCTTTAAATAAAAACATAAAAGAGCTAGAGGCATAAGCACCTGCCTGGCAAGCACAAGGTCCTGAGTTCAGTCAGTCCCCTGTACTGAAAAAAAGAAAAGAATATGCCCCTGACTGTGCAGTTGTGGGTTCTTGGGGCCAGTAAGATAGCTCAGCAGTTAAAGCGCCTGCTTAGGCAAGCTTAGACAACCGCAGGGACCACAGTTCGATCCCTGGCACCACATGCTGCACTAGCCCCACCCCCAGGGCAGGCTGAGCTGGACATAACATAAATAAAGTTATATTAAAAAAAAAAAAAAAAAAAAAAGAGCTGGAAATGTAGCTGGGTGGAGTGAATACCTAGGATGCAGGAGCTCCCAGGCTGAATCCCCAGTCCCCAGTAACACACGCACACACAGCTCCTGCCTCCTGAGCCTCGCTCTCTGCCCTCCTGGGAGCACCTCCCATACTGCTGCTCGGGCCCCAGCCTTGCCTGCACAGTGGGGTCAGGGAGGTGCGAGCTTCCGCTGCAGGTGCCCAGGGCTGCACCTGGGCTTAGCCAGGGGCCCGGCTCCCTCCCACCAGCATCCCCCATGGGCAGTGCCCCTGACCCCACCCCATCCCTGCCTGGGCCCGAGAGTCACACAGAGGTCCAGAAGTGCATGCCCGGAGCCAGCTGTTGGCTCTGTTTCCTAAGTCAGTGTTTTGGAACAGTCCTTCCTCTCCTGGCCTCTTCCAGAGGTCAGCTGCAAACTAGGAAATGCAGCAGATAATGGGTAGTGACAGCTGCAGCGTGCCAGGCTCCCTGGTGACCTAGTGACTCTGCACCTGTAGACCCAAGTTGATTATCTCCGAGTTACACACATTTCTTCCTGTGAGCGTGCTTGTTGTCACCACTATCCTGTGAAGAGATGCTCACCTTAGCAGTTGCCCAGGTTTGGGCAAATAACCAGCGCAAGCAGTCCCAAGGCTGGACACAAGCGGGAGGGAAAGGGCCAAGCTGTCCTGGGGCAGTGGGGAGCCACAGAGGGCCCCTGAGGGCCCACACTGAGCAGCCCTGACCTGGCCCCGGTGCCCCACCCCATCCAGGGCCTCTGATGCGGGGGCTGGTGGTCACCATTGCCCCCATCTACTGGGCCCTGGCTGGAGAGAGCAGGGAGGCACTGAATGGCCACTCCCTCACGGGTGGCAGCTTCCAGCAGGAGTCACACGTGGAGTTTGCCACAGGTGAGCAGGGTGCCCCGGGGGGGTGGGCAGGAGGAGGCTGAGATGGGACCCAGGCCTCTCATGGAAGTGACACCGGTGGGCTGGGCTGGATTGCAGGGGAGCTACTCAAGATGACCCAGGTGGCCCGGGGCCTGGACCCTGATGGGCTCCTGCTCCTGGACGTGGTGGTCAATGGTGCCATCCCTGAGGCCCTGGCGGCCGCAGATCTCCGAGTGCAGGTAAGTGTGCAGACCGGAGGAGGGAGGGGAGGGGAGGAGGGTGCACTGAGCCCCAGGCCCTTCCTTCCCAGTCCCTGCACAGGGACGGCTGCTGGCTCTGCCCCAGGCTGCCCAGCGCTTGGCAGAAGATGGGAGCTGCTGGCCCACGAGACCCCAGCACCCAGCCCTTGGGTGGGGACCTGAGGAGTGCAAGCCCCGGGCCACCGCCTCCTCCTCCCCCACTTCTCCAGGACTTCGAGGAGCGCTATGTGCGGACTGGCCCCGGCCAGCTCTTCGTGGGCTCCATGCAACGCTTCCTCCACAACCACGTCCCCGGGCGCCTGCACTGCAACCATACCATCCGGTATGCGGCGGCACGGGGCCCACAGCCCCAGCTGGTGCAGCACCTTCAGGCCTCAGCTATCAGCTCGGCCTTCGACCCAGAGGCTCGGGCCGTGCGCTACCGGCTCACCACGGCCCTGAGAGCTGGTGAGGCCCCGTCCTTCCTCTCCACCACACTGCTCCTGCTACAGCCAGCCAGGGTCATTCTTTCCCTAAGCACTGCACAGAGGACCCTGCCCTGGGCCTGGGAGCCTCCCTGAACCCCCAGGGACGCCGTGATGCCATAGTCTCTGCGAGGGGTGCTCCTCATCAGAGGCCCCTGAGGCTGTGCACTGGATGAGGGGCAGCGGGCCAGGCAGACCCATTCCTGTCGTATCTGCATCACTTTCTGGCTGGAGACCTTGCATGCTGGTCTAGGGGTTCTCCTCTGCACAGTGGGGGTGGGGTGGCCCATGAGTACCACCTCGAAAGCCCCATCTGGGCTCCAGGTACCCTGCTCCCTGCCTGCCCAGGCCCTGCTGCCCTTTCATCCACACTGCCCGCCCCTGACTGTGGCTGACCTGGGGTCACCCTGTGTCCCCCTGCTGGTTCTCATGACCTCCTGCTTTCTACTTCAGTGGTTGTTCCCAAATCTGCCCTGCTGGCTGCCCTGGCCTGCCAGAAGCCCCTGGCACATGTACACACACACACACACACACACACACACACACGCATGTCCTATGGTCACCACCTGCAGCGGGCTTGGGAGGACCCTGGCTCCCTGCTCTGTTGGCTCAAGCCAGGGCCAGGCCTGGGGACCAGGAGGATGCTGTGGCCCGGTGCTGTGCCCTCAGAGCCTGTCCCTTTGACTTGCAGAAGAGCACGAAGTGGGGTGCCCTGAGGGCTTTGAGCTGGACCCCCGAGGAGAGTTCTGTGAGGGTGAGCAGCTCCCCTCCCTGGGCAGGGATGCAACTCTGTCCCTGCCAGCTGGCCAGAGGTTCTGTGAGCGTGGCCCACAGCTCTGTGTCTCCGCAGACAGAGACGAGTGTGTGGGTGGCCCCAGCCCCTGCTCCCACTCCTGTCACAATGTGCCCGGCCGCTTCTCCTGCTCCTGCCCGGCAGGCTTCACCCTGGCCTGGGACGAGAGGACCTGCAGAGGTGAGTTGCCAGGGCATGGTGGCAGTGAGCCCGGAGGACCAGGCACCTCCATGCAGGGTCTCCTAGCTGGGACAGAACGTGTGTGTGTAGCTGGGCCAGGTCACCATGTAGGGAGGCCCAGGACCTGCGTTTGCACAGCCCCTGCTGTGTCTGTCCCCAGACGTGGATGAGTGTGAGTGGGACACGGATCTCTGCCACGAGGGACAGCGCTGCGTGAACCTGCTCGGCTCCTACCACTGCCTCCCTAACTGTGGGCCCGGCTTCCGGGAGGCGGCCGACGGGACCAGCTGTGAAGGTGACAGGCGCGGTGGCCAGGACATGCTCCTAAGAAACCAGGCACTGCTGGCTCAGCAGATAGGGCTGTGCGTGTCACTGGCATGCCGGGCTCCTGGGCATCTGGAGCCCTCGGCAGGAGACACAAGCTGGCCCCTGAGTCTGAGTTCTGGTCCAGCCCAGTGCTGGCAGCTCTGGTACCCTCTGTCCTGTGTTGGACAAGGGAAGGACAGGCACGTGACAGCCTCAGAACCCAGTAGCAACCTCAGACCAGGGGCACCTGGCCCGAGCGTCACCTTTCAGTGACGCCTCTGGGGTCCGTTTGTGACTCCTCAGAGACAGGACAGCACAGTGACCAGCCTGGAGCTCAGAGCCTGCAGCCAGCCCACCTCTATGGGCCTCAGGCACGCCGAGGTTTAGGGTTCTTCTTTCTGCTGCTGGGTGGGCCCCGTTTCTGCCTTTCTTCTTTAGCTCTCTCCTGCACACCAGGCCCTGAGCTCTGTGCATGTGTGTTCCAATTTGTGAGGCAGCCCTCCTTACAGATCAGGAGGCGGAGACCCAGAGAGGGAGACACTCTCTTCTGCTTGCTGGAACCCGGGACTCTCCCTCCTAAGCCCGCCTTTAAGCCCCTTCCTGCCTGTGACCCCAGAACCTGAGCACTTGGAGAAGGGGGTGAGATGAGGCCCAGAAGTAGGGCCCCTCCTGAGAGAGGCCCTGGGCTGAGCCCTGCCCCTGGCTCCCCAGACGTGGACGAGTGCCTGGAGCAGCTGGACGGGTGCCATTACAACCAGCTTTGCGAGAACACTGCAGGCGGCCACCACTGCAGCTGCCTGAGGGGGTACCGGACCCAGGGCCCTGGCCTGCCCTGCCTAGGTACGGATACCTAGCCCTCGTGGGCCCAGGTGATAGCCCTCGGCTCTGGAGCAGTCGTGTTTGTGGCCGAGATGCTGGTGACTTCTGAGGCCTAGCAGGCCCTGGACCCATGGTTTACCCTGCGAGCCACCTTCCGTAGAGGTTGGGAGGGGCAGGAAGGTGGTGTCAATGGGATGGACCCTCGAGAGGCACAGGGAGTTGAGGGATCCAACTGACCACCTGGGGAAGTGGGGCTGGGGAGCTGGGCAGGGGCTTGAGTATAAACACAGAGGCTCAGAAGAGTCTGGGGATAGCACAGAGGGCTGGTGCAGGGGCAGCCTGCACAGCATGTGAGGCAGGTTGCAAGAGGCCTAAGCAATAGAGGCTGCAGGCCTGAGCTGCCCTGGGCACCACCTGGCCTGTCTCTGCAGACGTCAACGAGTGCCAGCAGCTGCCTGAGCCCTGTGCCTACCAGTGCCACAACCTCCAGGGTAGCTACCGCTGCCTGTGTCCTCCGGGCCATGCCCTCCTCCGTGACGGCAAGGCCTGCACCCCACTTGAGCGGAGGAGACAGAACGTGACCACTGTCAGCCACCGGGGCCCCTTGGTGCCCTGGCTGCGGCCCCGGGCCCCCCTCGCTGGTGGCTCTTACCATGCCTGGGTTTCTCTGCAGCCTGGGCCTGGAGCCCTGAGCAGTGTGGGCAGGGCCTGGTGCCCGCCTGGCTTCAGCCGGCAAAACGGCGCCTGCGTGGGTGAGGATGAGCCCCATCTCCCAAAAGAATCCACTCCCGTGTCGAGCCCCTGGGCTGGGCATGGGTAGCCCCAAGGGCTCATGGGCAGTGGGTGGCTGGTGGGGCTGAAAGGGTGGAGTGGAGGCAGCTTTGCCTGGCACGGGATGGTCCCTCCCCCGGGCCTCAGTGATGGGTCTGAGGCATCTCATTGTTGCCAAGCCCTGCAGCGGGGCCAGGAGTGGGCACGGTGGGCAGGGGCCAGCCAGCGGGAGGCCACAGCACATGTGATGTGACCTCTCTGCCCTGTGCCCTTCCTGCACCCCGCCAGACATTGACGAGTGCCGGGTACGCGGCCTGTGCCAGCACACTTGCCAGAACACCGAGGGCAGCTACCAGTGCCTCTGTCCTGCAGGCTACCGCCTGCTGCCCAGCGGAAAGAACTGCCAGGGTGAGCGGGCAGTGCCCCGACATGACAGGGTCTCAGCCGTCTCTGGAGAGGTCCTGGCGCCCCTGCCAGGCGGGAGTCCTGGTCTAAGCTGTATGTCCCTGGATGGTTCTCTGGTGTCTCTGAGCCTTGGCCTTCTCGCTGGGGAAGTAGGCTCACCCAGCACCCCTCCCACACCTGGGGGAGGCCCAAGGGGGCGGGCACAGCTGCTGCAGGTGGCCTGGTGATGGCCTCCGGCTCACCTTCCCCTGGCTTCCTGCCTTGCAGACTTGAACTCACAGCTGCAGCCTTCTGCCAGGGGCCTTGGGCACCCTGGGGGGCGGGAAGGCCGGCCCAGTACAACCTCACTCTCCTGGGCTCTCCAGCTGCGCGCCAAGCTCTTGATGTCCTCATAGGGTCACCCCGGTGCCCTGCCAAGTCCCAATCCTGGGGCAGTGGGGAGGGTGCCGAGGGCCTCAGGCTGGGTTAAGGTCGGCTGCTGGGGACAAGGGCGTGGGTGCTGCCCCCTGGCTGGCTAGGACGGCCTCACTCTCTGCTCCCCCACCCTCACCCTCTCTGGCTCCCACCTCCGCCCACCTCTGCCACCCAGACATCAACGAGTGCCAGGAGGACGGCATCGAGTGTGAGCCCGGCCAGATGTGCTTCAACACCCGCGGCGGCTTCCAGTGCGTGGACACACCCTGCCCCACCGCGTACCGGCAGGGTGCCAGCCCCGGGTGAGGCGGGTTTTCTGGGGTGGGGATGCCTCATCCGCCAGGACTCTGCAGCTTCCGCTGTGCTCCTGCGAGGCTTGTGCTAGAGCCCCACTGCCGTGTTCCGGGCAGGTGACCAGGGCAGACATGTGTGGGGCCAGAGCTAGGAGAGAGCAGGGGACACACACGCCCTCAGCCCCAAACACAGAAACCAGCGATGCACCCCCAAACCTCGGGACTCACACAGGCGCGCACAGCATGTCCCACACGAGGCTCACAGGCGCCACAGATTTTTTTTTTTTTTTTAGAATTTTGTTTTTATTGTATTTATTTTTTTCTTGTTTCAGAACTTTTGTTTGTTTGTTTACTTATTTTCATGGCCAGCTCAGCCTGCCCTGAGGGCAGGGCTGGCGCATGGTGCCGGGGATCGAACTGCGGCCCCTGCAACCGCTTTAAGCTTTCCTAAGCAGGCGCTTTATTTAATTTTTTTAAAAGTCTTTTTTTTTTTTTTAAGAATTTTTTATTGTATTTATTTATTTATTTTCTTGTTTCAGAACCTTTGTTTATTCACTCATTTTTATAGCTGGGTCAGCCCGCCCCAAGGGCAGGGCTGGCCCAGCATATGGTGCCAGGGATCGAACCGCGGTCCCTAACCGCCCGAGCTTTCCCAAGCAGGCGATTTAGACCACTGAGCCATTCCGCCAGGCCCAAGCAGGCGCTTTAGACCACTGCGCCATCCTCCCGGGCCCCGGCCACAGATTCTTATACAGAGGCACAGAGCCAGGCTCGGTGGCGCAGGCCTGTGATTCCCAACGCTGAAGATGCTAAGACAGGAGGGCTGGCAGTTCAGGCCCAGCCAAGATGGTCTAGCAAGACCTTGTCTGAAAAAATAAAAAGGCCTGGAGGTGTAGCCTAGCAGTTAAATCCCCCTGGGTTTGATCCCCAGCACCATTTAAATAAAAGGCACCAAATGTTGAAGACCCGGAGTAAGGAGCAGCTGGATGGGGAATTTCCGGGACAGGGCGTTACCCAGACTGCAGCTGGAGGAGAAGCGGGTGCCCCAGGCAGGGCCCAACACGTGTCTCTGAGCCTCTGCCCTGGCGCTCTGCAAAAACAGAGCTGTGACTCAGCCCCCTCGGCCCCGGGGACGCTGGCTCTGTCTCCGGGCACGTCGTTGGCTCCTTCCCATCTGGCGCTCGCAGGGCAGGCTTGCGGGGCGGGGACGCAAGGGCACTGCGTGGACCCAGGTGGCGACCGTGTCGATGTCTGCCTGTCCGTCCCTGGCCCGCAGGACCTGCTTCCGCCGCTGCTCACAAGACTGCGACGCTGAGGGCCCGGCCACGCTGCAGTACCGGCTGCTACCGCTTCCCCTGGGCGTGCGCGCCCACCACGACGTGGCGCGCCTAGCCGCCTTCTCCGAGCCCGGCGTCCCCGCCAACCGCACGGAACTCCGCGTGCTCGAGCCTGATCCGCGCAGCCCCTTTGCGCTGCGTCCGCTGCGTGCCGGGGTGGGCGCCGTCTACACCCGCCGCGCGCTCACCCGCGCCGGTCTCTACCGGCTCACCGTGCGCGCCGCCGCGCCGCGCCACCAGAGCGTCTACGTGCTGCTCATCGCCGTGTCCCCCTACCCATACTGAGCGGGGACAGGGACACCAAGGTGATGGCCAGCAGAACATCCCCTTCTCGCTCCCGCGCCAGTGGTCTCCAGCGGCCTTGACGCGGTGCCTGGGTGCACATTCCAACAGCAGGAACTGGTGTCACCAGCCCCAGAGGCTGCCCAGGCCTCTCGGGGAGCCAGACAAGAACATACGGCACCTGGGTCCAGCAGGGGGAACTGTCGGGACACAAGGTGGTATGGTCCTCCTGAACCTGCTGTATGTTAGGGTATAAAAGCGATGGTTTCTAGCCCACATGGTCTTCGTGTGCTCATTTTCCTCTGCGAAGAGGGACCTGGGCAGGAAGGGAAGACCCCGCCCCACCCCTTCCAATCAGTAGCGCAAGAAGCAGAGTCCCGCAGACCCACTTCCTCTGACACTCAGTTTTCTGTATAATCAAAACGTTGTGTGTGGCACACGCCTCTTATCTCAGCCCTCTGGAGGCTGACGCAGGATTGCCAGGGGTACACAGTGAGTCCAAGGCCAACCTGAACTGTGTAACGAGACCTTATCTCAACAGCCAAAAGTTATGCGCATCCTCCTGCTGTATGCATTATATATATATATATATATATATATATATATATATATATTTTTTTTTTTTTTTTTTGTCTTTTTGAGACAGGGTCTCGCTGTACAGTTCAGGCTGGCCTTGAGCTCACTTTTGTAGCCCAGGCTGGTCTCGAACTCTCACTGATCCTCCTGCCTCAGCCTCCCGAGTGCTGGGATTACAGGCGTGTGCCACCACACCCAGCTATCTCTAGATACTAAAGTGCCCAGGGCCAGCTAAGCCCAGCCTTCCGTTGCTTAGGAAGTGATGGCAGGAAAGCCTCCCGGGGATACATGAGGGCGCCGAGATCGCATACACATCAGTCACAGCACAAGCTGTGGGCAGCCCTGGAGTCCTCTTTCCTGAGGGTCTTCAGCTGTGCCGTCCTGGCTACCTCAATGTCCTGAATCCATCCGAAACATTTGTCTTTTGGTCATTTTGATTTCGGGAAGAGCCAGGCACGTCAGATGCCAGAGCCAGTGAATAAGATGGAGAAGGAAACGGTGTCTATTTTATTATTATTTGTCTTTTTGAGATAGGGTCTCACTATGCAGCTCAGGCTGGCCTTGAACTCACTATGTAGCCCAAGCTGGTCTCGAACTCGCACTCCTGCCCCAGCTTCCCAGCGCTGGGACTGCAGGTGTGCGCCACCATATGTTTACCAGCCTGCCTTTCCATTTGGTGGTGCTCGGCAGTTGCAGCCCCGTGTAGTCCTTATAACATCTCCTAAGGACCTCCAAGAATGAGGCCTTCAGGGCAGCTTCAGAAAGTGGCAAGAATGGCGCATGCGCGTGCTCAGGTGGGTGGGGGTTTGGGGTGGGACTGACAGTAGTTTGTCCGTAATAAATTCTACAAACTCACCACCGCATAGTTTGACCACAACTGGTGTCCCCAGCCTATGGGGCTCCTCTCTCACTTTTGCAGGTCCCTGTCCCCCAGCCCCCTGGGTTTGTAAAACCTGTGTGGAGTCTCTGTACAGTGTCTTCTGACATTTTTTTTGGGGGGGGGGCTCACTTTGTGGTCCAAGTTGTTTTTTTTGTTTTTTGTTTTTTGTCTTTTTGAGACAGGGTCTCACTATGCAGTTGAGGCTGGCCTTGAGCTCACTTTGGTAGCCCAGGCTGGTTTTTTTTTTTTTTTAAGAATTTTTTATTTTATTTTATTTTTTCTTGTTTCAGAACTTTTGTTTGTTTACTTATTTTTATGGCTGGCTCAGCCTGCCCCGAGGGCAGGGCTGGCGCAGCATATGGTGCCAGGGATCGAACCGCAGTCCCTGCAGCTGCCCAAGCTTTCCCAAGCAGGCGCTTTAGACCACTGAACCATCCTGCTGGGCCCCAGGCTGGTTTTGAACTCGCACTGATCCTCTTGCCTCAGCCTCCTGAGTGCTGGGATTACAGGAGTGCGCCACCACGCCCGGCTTCCAGGTTGGTTTTAAACTCATAACAATCCTCCTGCCTCAGCCTCCCAAGTGCTAGGAAGACAGGCTTGAGCCACCACACCCAGCACACCGGGCCTTATTTTAAGCACTTAATAATGTAGATCACTAGATTAGGTGGAGAAGAGAGCTAGAGTAGAGATGAGGCGAGCCAGGCCTCATTAAAGAGTGAGTGGATAGAAGCGAGGCTCCTTAGCAAAGACGCAGGGGCTCGGCTGGGAGCCTCCCCTGAGCTGTGTTAGCAGGGGGCCCAGAGAGCCTGAGCCAGGAAGCACACAGGTAGAGTCATGTGACACACACAGAAATAATGTAGCTTGTAAAGGAGCCTCCCGACCCTTCCTGCAAGGCCTTTGTTCTATGGTTTACTCTGTGTCCACATTAGCTAAGGAGCTATTGGACATTCTATCAGTTGCTGATAAGGGACCCCAGGGAATCAGGAATGTGATGTCACTGTGTCAGACCTCTGGACACATGTCGTTAGTGGCCACCCACTCTCAGGACCCTCCTGGGAGTTTTCTCTTAATAAAACTCTCCTCTGTTTTTTACCTCCTATCTCTGGGCTTTGACCAGTTGGGAGTCACTGCCCTGTGACACCAGGACCTCCAGAGGCAAGAAACGGTGTTCACATCTGTTATGGTTTGTGTCTAGTTGACCCCACAAAGCCTCATGCAATCATGAGGCAGGGACTTCTAGAGTTTGAGACTAGACTCACGATCCACTGGTGTTATGTGTTTTAGTATTGATGGGATTATGGAGCTGAGTACTGCTGGGATTAAGGGTGTAGCCTAAGGTGGATAGCTGAGGTGGAGAACCTGAATGTGATATAAAGAGAGACAGTCTCTCTGTTGCTCTCTGCTCCCCTGGTCGTTCTGTTGCCTCTGTCACCATATTGTTGCTGTTCCGCTGCCTTGAAGTACTGGCCTCTGCACTGTGCCTCTCTGCCTTGGAGCCAGCCGAGTATGGACTGAAACCTCCAGTAACTGTGAGCTAAATCAACCTTTCCTTCCTTCATTTTGGGTGTCAGGTATTTGTCTCAGCAATGAGAGAAGAGTAACTAAGACAACATTTCTCTAAGGAATGTTGGACTGAAACTCCTAACCTCAAAGGTACCTGGGCAGAATTTGTGTTTTCTAAAACTGAAGAATGAATTTTAGTTAATGAAGTTGTTTTTCTTTCTTTTTTTTTGTGGGGACAGGGCTCGAACTCACAACCTTGCACTTCCCAGGCAGGCACTTGTGCCACAGAGCTATCTCCCCAGCCCCCAAAGAATGAATTTTAGGAACAAACTGAGGTTAAGAACAGAATTTTCATTGGGGGAGAGAAAGATTCTGTGGGGGAAAGGGACAGAGGGAGGACTATGTCGTAATATAAAGATGAGACAAGCCTAACTGATATTCCGAGAAGCAGGAAACAAGAAACAGAGCCCAGGGAGGGCTGCTGTCTGCTGTAAATCCGGGAAAGCTGAGATTTATGGCTGCAGAGAGCCGCTTCTCTTGCTGGCGCCCTGCCTATTGACCTCTTGCTTGGGATGTTAATGGTCGATGGTTGTCTCCTCCCCTGCGTTTGCTATCTCTTAGCATCTGTGTGAACACAGTATGAGGTAAATGGTAGAAGACATAGTGATTTGTAGTCTGTATTCACCAGAGTAGTCAGCACGTCCCATAGCCTGCTTGTCGTCCTCAATAAAAGTGAGCTGTTTTCTGGAGCTCTGAGTTCACTTTGAGAGACACAAATCTCAGTGAGACCTCTGAGGCGAAATTCATCTGGTCTTCTCCTCATTTCTTTCTTACGGTACCGGCAGCGACTCATAACATACAACAGGACCACATGGCCTTGGGGACCAAATCTCGGTCCCCTCATGCTCACCCCCCAACTCTGCCCCAGGGATTCTTTTTTTTTTTTTTTTTTTTCTTGTTTCAGAACTTTTGTTTCTTTGTTTATTTATTTATTTTTATGGCCGGCTCAGCCTGCCCTGAGGGCAGGGCTGGTGCAGCATGTGGTGGTGGTAGGGGGGGATCAAACTGAGATCCCCGCAGCAGCCTAAGCTTTCCTAAGCAGGCGCTTTAGACCACTGAGCCATCCTGCTGGGCCCCTGCCCCAGGGATTCTTACACAGTAAAACCAAATGGTGAGGCAGGTCTAAGGCAGAGAACATGGGCATGTGCTTAGGTGGGCATGATGTGGGACAAACCTATGGCCAACCAATAAGGTTGCCAGCACCACTGCCCAGGTAAAGCTGAATAAGTCCAGGACCAAATGGGGAAGTGAGTCACGTAGCAAGTGGCCATGAATACAGAGCAGGACCCGGTAGTCAGTAGCAGTTGATCAATGGCTCTGCCTGGCTTCCTCAGGGTGATGGTCAATCCCAGATGCTTATTTTTAGGGAGGTCAGCATTTGTCCAATCTTTGGTCTGGGTCTGGCCTACAGCGGGAGCAGCAGCTGCCCCTTTCACTGTTGCAAGATATCTTGTCTTAAGCCGGGCGTGGTGGCACACGCCTGTAATCCTAGCATTCGGGAGGCTGAGGCAGGAGGATTGGTGCGAGTTCAAGACCAGCCTGGGCTACAAAAGTGAGCTCAAGGCCAGCCTGAACTGCATAGCGAGACCCTGTCTCAAAAAGACAAAAAAAAAAAAAAAGATATCTTGTCTTCCGTACTGTCTATGACATGGGGGGCTCACCAAAGAGGGTACCTCATCTCAGCTCACACAGCTGGGAGGGGCTAGGACCCCACTGGTGGGTTTTCACAGCCAGGGCTGAGATGGACATCAGGGGCAGGAGGAGGAGAGGAGACCTCAGGAGTTCAAATGGCTTGCTGTGGGCCAGGTCCGCACCCACCTGTGACCCCAGGACCTCGGGAGGCTGAGGCAGGAAGATTGCAAGTTGGAGCCCTGCCTGGCAATTTAGCAAGTCAGCCAGGCCTTGTCTAGAACAAACAGCCTAGGGCTGTAGCTAGGCGTGAAGGCCTCCCACACAGGCTGTAGTTGGAGCCAACCCAGAGAGGGTGTTTCCCACGCCTGCCTTGCCGGCTACCGGCTGTCATTGGCTAAGGGCTGTCCGACCACCACCCCCTGATGTCACCATCCCAAGTCACTGACCGGGCACCTCTGCACACGGTGGGTGGGGGTAGGGTGGGGTGGGCCCTAGCAGGTCACTCATTAAGCTCCCTGATGCAGTTTTTTTCCAGGAATCTGGCCACTGGACTCTGCATCTGTCTGGAAGAGGACTGGAAGAGGAGGGGTCCAGCAGGAGGTCACTTCTCTGTTCCAGGGTCCAGGTCCAGGCCTGGCTGGTGGCAAAGGGGCTTCTGGTGCCAGGCGAGAGTGAGGTAGCTTCAGGGTGAGGTCCTCAGAGTCTCTGTGCTCTCAGACTCCTGCAGGAGCAGGAGTCGCCTTGCCGGGGTCAGAAGTCAGGATTCAGGAGGTCAGTTCAGACCAGAGGGCAGAGCCCACACTTTTTGTTTTGTTTTTGTTTTTTTTGCAACAGGATCTCGCTGTGCTATTCAGGCTGGCCTTGAACTCATGAGGACCCTCCCGCCTCAGCTTCAGAAGCGCTGAAGCTGTGGGTGGTAGGAAGGAACGGAGTGCTCGCATGGCACAGATGAGGCTGTGGTGGCCGTGGCTGAGGCAGCAGCAGGCTGGGGCAGGAGCAGGGACCAGGGCTTCTGCCTCTCTGTCAGACCTCTGCGTGTGGGATGACAGCCAGTGGCGGGTGCTGAGCTGCTGCCGAGGGTGAGGGGACCCAGGCAGTGTCTCTAAGGGCAGCAGGTGTCAGGGCCAAGTGCTAGAAGCTTGCAGACCCAACCCAGTGAGCAAGTATGAGGGCTTTGATCCGGAGGGTAACAGGGACTAAGACAGTCTTCTTTAAAAATCATTCCATTTGCAGGGGCTGGGGAGATAGCTCCGAGGCACAAGTGCCTGCTGGGCAAGTGCAAGGTCGTGAGTTCGAACCCTGGTCCCACAAAAAAAATAAAATAAAATAAAAATCATTCCATTTGCTAATATTCCATGGTATACCAGTAACCCCTAATTTTTTTTTTTTTTTTTTTTTTTTTTTTTTTTTTTTTTT
>PVJA010019806.1:0-37884 GCA_004027025.1 Myocastor coypus
CTGCACTCTATAGAATGATTGTGAGGACAATATGCAATATGTCAACTTTCAAAGGAAAAAAGGGGGAAAAGAAAAAAAAAAGTAATGTGGATTTAGAAAGGTTAATGTTTAGTTGTTTGATCAATCTTATATACCTATATGTATTAATCTAAACTGATCTGATGATGAAAATATGTAATATAACCATTGTTAAATTTAAGCAATAAAAGAATTGAAAAAAAAATAAAAAAAAAAAAAACTAAAAACACTAGCCAGAATCCAGTGAGCAGTCTTCACTCACTGCAGATTGTCAACCAGTTTTGAAAACACAGGCGGACTGTGTGGCTCAATGCCTGGGGCCTCTGACTTGGAGAAATGCTTCCTTTAAACAGTCATTCAGAGTCTTTTTCGGGAGATTCTTAGAGGCCATTATGACCTGTGGTGTCAGCCTTTGAAATGGCCCTGTGGTCTTCACCTCCCAGGTTCATACCCTGTGTTAAATGCTTTCATGGAATGTAGACTCAACTTACCTTATAGTGGAAGCGATGCAGTATCACTTAAAATTGGCCACAAAAAGATGCTGGCTTCTGTCTGGAGTGGCTGCCTTCTCACTTAAACCATGCACTCTGGCAAAGCCCACTTCCTTTCTGAGGCGTTAGGGGAGGTGAGTGCCGCACACAGTTCCTGGGAAAGGCTTGCGTCATCTTCACTGACACGCCCAGCGCACAGCTGGCGAGTGACTTAGATGCATGACAGCGCTGTGAGTGGGTGGGCCTGGAGTGGGTTCTCACCTCTGTAGGTAGCGGCAGTTTGCCACGACCCCACTGGAGATCTAGAGCCAGAGTGTACTGTGCTGCTTAGATTCCTGACCCTCAGATACCGTGTGAGGCAGGGTGTGTTTGCTGTAGCCATAAAATTTTGCAGTAACCTGTTATGCCATAATAGGTGAAATAAGTCATGACCAGGCACTCTGAGAAAGAAATACTATTGCATGAAAGGAAGGTATGTAGGGAGGGCAAACAGAATATGCTGAGCTCGTGCTAGGTAATTGGGAAGCGTTTACTTGCTGCAGCTGCAGCTGCAGCTAGAACAAAGACACATGTTCACAAAGGCATTTTGTACCTGACTGTGGGATTGTCATGGCACATTTAAGTACATGCAGAATTAAGAACATCCACATCTAAGTTTCATTTCCAGGTATTTGACATAACTTTACGTGGAGTCAAGAGCACATGTTTTTGTTGAACTTAAAGATCTTCAATGTCATAGGTTTAGTTTGTTGAGTTGTTTCTGTTTTCTGACTGTGAGAGGGTAAGGACAAAGCCGCTCCCAGGGACTGTTTCCCTGAGTTCTGAGCCACCCAGTGACTGCAGAGAGGACCCCTGAGGAAGTGGCCAGATCCTGCTTTCAGGCAAGCAATCCTGCCTATCCAGAAAGGTCTATGAAAGCGGAAACTGACAGTGGTGACAGGCCCAGCATTTTAGAAGGAAGTATTTGCTGGTTTAGCAAGTAGTAGTTGAGCATGTGCCAACACAGACACCACCCCCATGTTTAAGGAGTTTTCAGGCATGTGTGCATGTATGGGTGATGTGGTTTGAGCATGTGTGGGATGGTCAGGTTTACCAACAGCCTCCATATGGTGGCCATACAATGCTAAGAGGTTCATGGGAACGTCAGATAGTAGCAGCCTCCCTAGAGGGAGTGATGGTGGAGCTAGACCTTGGTACCCGATGGTTAGCATTCCTAGCAGGCAGGGAGATTGACCTTGTTATTTGGACTTTGTGAGACCCTGTACTAGTGACCTTCATGGTTTTTAAAATTAATCTACATATTGACACTATTCTGAGTTTGGATGAGAAAAATAGAACTGTCCAAAGGCTCAGGAGACTTCCTGCTGTGACTGCCCAGAAGCTGAAGTGCCGAGCTTTGGCAGTGAAGTGTCCTGTCTGCAGAGGACCTCCTCTGCCTTGGTGATGCTAGCTCTGTCCCCCAGCTCACTCTGCAGCCCCTCGGAGGCCATCACTGGTGTATTTTCCTCCTGGGTTTGCCGGGCCAACCAGCCTCTGCCCAGTCTGTCACCTCATTGTTGGTTTTACTGTGTGCTCACTACCCATCACCAGCCAGCTTACTGCTTGAATCTCTGAGTTGTAACATTTTTCTACACAGCTGCAGGCTCCTGGCCCTCTTTCTGGTCTGCACTCAAATCCTGTTCTGGATCCTTCTGTCTGTCCTACCCCAGCTGCAATCATTGCTGCTTTCTTACCATTCTGATAAAAAACCAACCGGCTCATTTGCTAATTAGAACATCATGTAAACATAAGTTTTGTTGAGGGAGTTCATGCCCTTTGGCTCCTGCCGAGGCTTACCATCTGTTCTCAGCACGTTCCTGCGTGTTTCTGTTCCCTCTTATGACTGAGCAGGCCAAGCTCAAGCTTCCTTCCCAAGAATTCAGAAATTCTAGCATTCCTGTGACTACAGAGTTCCCTGTGTAGATCGTCACTACCTGTGTACTTACCTACCCTCCATAACAGCCCCTTAATAACAGCGAACATTTCTGTAGGGCATAGACTATGTCTGACAACGTTCCAGATATTTCACATTAAGCCTCTCAGCAAGTCGGGGACTGTTGCTGTCTGTTTCACAGATGAGGAAGCTGAGGGATGGAGAAGCAGTGACTTGCTGAAGGTCACAGAGCGAGTCTCACTTGCACATCCTGGACTTTACATTCTGTGTTAGAGGCCAGCTGTAATTATACGACATACATGTTGGTCAGGGTTCTCCAGAGAAACAGAAATAGTAGGATGGAGGCTGACAAGTTCCCAGATCTGTAGTGGGCAAGCTGGAGACCCAGGAGAGCCAGTGGTGTGATTTCCAGAGAGTCCAAGGTTGGAAGAGCTGAAGGTGTAGCTTCTGTCTGAACACTGGGAAGCTGCAGACTCAGGAGCAGCCAGAATTCAGCTTCAGCTGAGGGTGAGAAAAATCCGTGGTGCCAGCTAGAAGGCCACCAGTGAGCTGGAGTGCTCCTCCCTTCCTTCCTGGAGAGGGGCCCTGCAGTTGACTGCCTGAGGCCCAGGCACAGTGCTGGGGGAAAAGGGTGCATCCTGTTTTACTCAGCCCATGGGTCAGATGTGAATCTCACTGCTTAGAAACACCCAGAATAGCGTGTGACCGGAGTCCTGGGCCCCACAACCCAGCCACGGAGATAGACTATTAACCGGCATCACGTCTCTTGACGTTTGGTGCTGGGAGGTGAGGCCTGGTCCTCGGTGCTTGTGTGAGCATGGTTCCCTTGCCTCTTCAGAGGGCAGAGGTCACAGAAAGGTTGGGTTAGTATTCTGTCTCATACCACACGTGACTGAGACCTAAATCCCAAGGATCACAGAATCCTTAACAAATTTTACAGGTCATGATCATTGTTCAGGGGCTCTTGTTTTGTTAGCTTAATACCCTAGAGGGTTGATGTTGTGGGTAGACCTAACCAGCAGTCATACAACCATAAAACTGTGGTTAATAATGTCTTGTAGATTTTTCTGTAGCTTAATAACAGATTACATCATTGTATACCTGAGAAACAACTAAAACTGGTGTTATGTTTGATAATGTGATTAGCTCTCTGCCATGCATTTAAGGACTTGTCCATTTTTGTAGACTGTTGAATATCATGAGTGATGATGATTCTGCTATGAAATCTTACACACTTGCATGTGTGTTTGAATTTGCAATATTTTCAGTGGAACTGAACTCTAGTTTTTGTTAAAAGGACAACAAAAGCAGTAAGCATGAACATGGTGGATAAATATATTGTTATGGCTTATGTCTAGTTGTCCCCCCAAAGCCTCATGGAGTCATTGGGCGGGGACTTCTAGAGTTTGAGACTTGATCCTTGATCCCTGGGATTATGGGTTTTAGTACTGATGGGATTATGGGTGGAAGTACTTCTGGGATTATGGGTGTAGCCTATGGTGGGAGCTAAGGCGGAGAGCCTGAATAAAGGGAGACAGAGAGACAGCCTGGAGCTCTAGCTGTTGCTGCTGCTCTGCTGCCCTGATTGACTGGCTGCCTCTGCTGCCATTTTGCTGCTGTTCTGCCTCCATGAACTGGATGCTCTCCACCCTGCTCCACTCAGCCTTGGGCTAGCTGAATATGGACTGAAACCTCTATGAACTGTGAGCTAAATAAACCTTTCCTTCCTTCATTTTGAGTGTCGGGTATTTGTCCCAGCAACGGGCAAAAAGTAACTAATACATATATAAAATAAAAATAAATATCCTTTGTTCTTTTCTCTTTTCAAATTCCCTTTTCAGAAATAACTTGTGCAGAGGTGTTTTTCTTCCTTCTTTCTCTCTCTTTATATTTAATTATATATACTATGTAATATGACGTTATTTATTTTATTTCACTACCTTTTTATTTGGAGTCTGCATGATATATATGTATGTATTTAGTTCATGATCTACAGAGTCTCATTACACAAACTGGACTTGTTTGTTTGTTTATTTTTTGTGGTGCTGGAGATTGAACTCAAGATCCTGTGCTTGCCAGGCAAGCGCTTATTTTACTGAACTATTTCCTTGGCCTCCACAAACTGGACTTGTGACTCCTGTTTTCAGCTTCCCAAGTGCTGGGATTACAGGCGTACACCACCACACCCAGTTTGGAGTCTGCATCTTGATAAATTGTTATATTGTGTAGTCTGGGCTCAAACTTGGAATTTTTCTGCTTTAGCCTCCCAGAGTGCTGGGATTATAGACGCGAGCCATCGTGCCCAGTTGATGTTACCCTATTTCTTTTTTTTTTTTCGTCTTTTTGAGACAGGGTCTCACTGTGCAGCTCAGGCTGGCTTTGAGCTCACTTTTGTAGCCCAGGCTGGTCTCGAACTCACAACGATCCTCCTGCCTCAGCCTCCCAAGTGCTGGGATTACAGGCGTGAGCCACCACGCCCGGCTGATGTTACCCTATTTCTATAGCGAAATTTTACTTTGAAAATTTAAATGAGCAAAATAACTCTATACCATAGGCATGGTTCTGGGGTTTGTAGTGTACGGTCTAGCAGCTTGGGAAACTAGAGTGGCCTGTCTTTTCTTTCTTGCTGCTGGGTGCTAGGATGTGTTGCTTATTTATTTAGTTGACATTGGACATTCGCTCCATCTAAGTTGTTAGAACACAGCATTTCAGTGGGAACTCTGTGTTGTGGAAGTCATTTTCCCTGTGACTTGGGGGGTGCACAGTTAAGCTGCGTCACTAGGCGAGGTTGCCGTGCAGATGACCCCCTCAGGCGTTCTGGCTTCATGTCCTGTTTGGGAAGAGAATTCAGTGCTTTACTTAGCTTTTTCCTTCCAAGGTGTGTGGAGGGTTTCTTGTATGCTCAGTGTAGTCATCTGAGGCCTGGTAACAACCCCAAACTCCAGCCAGTCTTCCTAGTCTTATTTTTCTGGAATCAGGTTATTATAACAAGCTTACCTGGCAGGTAATTAAGATCCCAGTTTCAGGGCTTTATAATTGACCGTAGGGAGATACGGCCCTAGCATGACTTTCCGTGAGGGGAGAGTGACCAACCACATTTGGAATGTGGTCATATCTTAGATAACAGCCACAGGCCGGTAGGAATGATACTGGCCATTAGACTGAGGAGGGCAGCCTTAATGCAGCGCTGTCTTGCTAATTAGCTAGTTACAGATGGATATTTATGTGAGTATGTACAGCTGACGGCCCTGGGTTGGGTAAGCTGGAGGTTGTTCTTAGCTTAGTGTTTGTCTAGAATGTGGGATCTAGGACAGAATTTCTGGGCTCTTGTGCTTGCCTTTCCTGGCTAATCTATTTTACCTCTGGCTCGAGCATCCCTTTTCTTCCCGATTCGTGCTGAGCCTCGGCTGTGTCTTGTGCAAAGGTGAATAACAGTGCACAGGATTCATTAAATCCCCATTCTGTTCTCCAGGAGAGGGGGACTGTGTTGGGAATGGCTATCATCTTAGTCCTCCACAGTGCCATCCGTGTCATCATTACTGTAGTGACCTGAAGGAGAGAGTATAGTTTATGTCTTAGTTACTTTTTATTCGTTGCTGGGACAAATACCTGACACCCAAAATGAAGGAAGGAAAGGTTTATTAGCTCAGTTACTGGAGGTTTCAGTCCGTATTCTGTTGGCCCAAGGCCCAAGTCCATATTCAGTTGGCCCATATTCGGTTGGAACAGGGCAGAGAGCATCCAGTTCATGGCAGTGGAACAGCAACCAAATGGCGACGGAGGCAGCCAACCAAACAGGGCAGCAGAGCAACAGCAACAGCCTGAGCCCGTCTCTCTGTCTCTCTTTATATTGCATTCAGGCTCTCCGCCTTAGCCCCCACTTTAGGGTGCACCCATAATCCCAGAAGTACTTCTACCCATAATCCCATCAGTACTAAAACCCATAATCCCAGGGATCATGGATCAAGTCTCAAACTCTAGAAGTCCCCGCCCAATGACTCCATGAGGCTTTGGGGTGGGGGACAACTAGACATAAACCATAACAGTTTGTTTATGTCTTATGGTTCACAGGTAGTTCAATTTTCATGAGTTTTTTTTTTTTTTTTTAATTTTAAATTTGGGGTAAAGGAAATGAAAAGAGTTTAGCTACTGACTTTTCAGTGAAAAGAAATAACTTCTATGAGTTGCAAAGATCTCTCTAGGAGTCGTTGTACTATTCTTTTTCCTCAATTCTAGCACTTAAATAAATCCCTTCTTAGACACATTAAAAAGTGCTGTGACAAGTGTAGTTACACCAGATAGATTTAGCTCATGTATTTTATCTATGTAATCTGATTGTAATTTATATATATTTCTTCAGCCCAGATAAAGCAAAGCTATTTCTTACTACTAGATTTTTCTTTTTGTCAACATGATGTGAGTGGGATATTGACTTCCACTGACGGGTGGTGATTAATCATAGCAGCTTGCAGGGCGATCATTTATTGCTCTGTGAAGCTGAGTGACTGCAGGGAGAGTGGGGAGTCAGTCAATCACGAGAAACCCAAGTGAGTTAGTCACTCTTGGGTGATGGCGGATGGTGTGATGGATTTATTAGCCAAATTCTCTGTTAAAAACCACTTTACATTCTTAGCAGGTGGATTTGCAAATAGAAGAATAACAAAGCTCCATCAATGGAAAAATCTGTTAGTTTGGGAAGTAAAGGCGAGCCAACTGAATGTCAAAATAAAAAATGAAGTACCAAGAAATAGCCCCTGGAAATGTTTAGCTCTAGATTAATTTTGTGGAGTTCAAAGGGGGCCATTATGTTCTTAGTAATTCAGGTGTTTGATACACTCGGAAGAAGTGATTTGTCCTATGTATACTTACACAGATTGTGTAATGAGATTACTTTTCTAAATTAGAGTTAAATATTGTTTTCTTTTCCCCCTGGGGAGAATTTGTCACCAAGGCTCACATCCTTTTCACCAGAAGACTTTGTCCTAACTTTTTTTCTCTTCAGAGCTAGTATGTAGTTGGGAAACATATAGCCAATTGGTCTAATCTTGGTGTAGAACATTCTGAGGAAGATCCACTCAGGAAGGAAAAACATGAGAAAGAGCTTTGCTGAAGGTGACCATCAGTGAGTCCTGTGTAGTGTGGCCCTTCCTCAGTTCTGTCACCTATTGTAGTGTGTCTATTTGAAGCTTTTGATCAGGTGCTCTGTTGAAATCAGGGTTTTTAACTGGAGGGGGCTTTGCCCCTCAGATTCTTTTGTGCAGTATCTGGGAGTTTTATCATCTCTACTAGTGTGTGAGGTGTTAGTGGCATTAGTGTGGAGGGCCCTGTGCTACTGTTTATTATTATTATTATTATTTTTATGTAGTTAGTACAGGGCCTACAGAGGCTCACTATACAGATTGGACTCCTGGTGATCCTCCTGTTCTCAGCCTGCCAAGTGCTAGGATTATAGGTGCAAGCTACCAGGCCCAGTCTTATTCACTGTCTCCGCCCACCCTGGGGGCGGGGCTAGGGATCGAACTCCTAGCCCCTGAGTTCTGCCTAAGCAGTCGCTTTAGTCCACTGAGCTATCTGGCTTACCCTGGGTTACTGTTAAATCTGCAGTGCATAGAACAGTCCCTTCCCAACACAGTACTAGCTCTATCGAAACGTGAGTAATGTTGAGGTTGAAAAACCGAGCTAAACCGCAGCTAACACTGGGCTTAGTAAGGGTGTATTTAACTCTTTTGGTCTTAGCAGATTTTCTTGGTCAAATTTCTTGAGTTTCTCATTGTTAGGAACAGCCCTCAACACAACCCTTTTGCTAAAGTGATTATTAGGAATGTAAGAGGCTGTAAATAGGATTTTGAATGCATTATTTACCTTAACATCTATATTCGTTTGTGCAGTGTAGTAGGAAAAGTAAATTAGGGTAAGCGTATAAGGTGCCTAGCTCGCTGCTGAAACAGATCAGTGTTAAGTCTTGTAGTTGGATGCTATTACATTTCATTTCATTGCTTGTATTAATCAAGTCTGCATCGCTATAATTTAATACTGGAGGCAATTAGGTTGTAAAGAGGAATGATTCATTTTGTTTCTTTGTTCTGAAGATTCCTGTCTAAGATTAAGTGGCCTAATGCAGTGGCCAGAATAGCGCATCAGCTACTGGTGCATACAGTTCAGGGCTGGGGTCCCATTGTCCTGAGAGGGCATGTGCCCAGCGTGCTAAGGGCCTTTCACTCTCTCTCTCTTTTTTTTTTAAAGGGCCTTTCTCTAGGCTCCACCCTGGTGAGGGTTGTGCTGCTTCCCTGTAGCAGCGAGTAACTGGGCATCTGCTGGCCCAATGAGTCCACATAAAGTCAACCAGAACAGCCCTTGAACTGGAAGGTCTTCTCTCGCATCTTCCAGCCACGCAGGTATCTTTTCCTGTGAGGTGCATATTTAAGTCTCTTGACCTCCCATGCCCCCTTTTTTTCCCTTTTTTTTTTTTTTTGTCTTTTTCCTACTGATTTATAAGAGTTCTTTCCATATTGCAGCTGTTGTTTTCTGGTTTACAGGGCTGGCTTTTGTGGTGTCAGAGCGCGTATAAGTGTAACTATGGCAGCACTGCTACCTCACGTGAAGGAGACGTGGCTGCACGCGCTCCAGCTTCTCCAGCATGTTAAAGTTTTACTTCCAGCAACAGCAGTGGGGCACAGACTTGGGTATTGCAGCCGAGAGGAGCGGGCTGTGGTGGGCACGTGGAGACTGTTAGTCTGCTTCTTTACCTCTGTCTTTCCTATTGGTAATACTGGGCCTGGGCTTTGTGCTGGATGTGTTTGTATCACTCTCCATACTTCCTTGGACACTTGTTCTTGTTCCCATTAGGGTGTAGGCTTGATCTTTAAATCATCATTTCCTTTAAATTTTTTTCCTTTGGTTTTTGAGATGGGGTCTTTACTATGTAGTGAGACTGGCCTTGGACTCACTCAGTATCCCAGGCTGGCCTTGAATTCATGGACATCCTCCTGCCTCAGCCTTCCCAGTGTTGGGATTACAGTTGTGTGCTGCTACCACATCTGGCTCTATCCTCAAATAATCTTCACATGTTAGTTTTTTATAGAAAGAGGTCTGTATATACTGTAGTGCTTAGCATGTCTGCTAATATGTGCTAAGGTGGCCTAAGATGCTAGCGTGTGCCTGTGAGAATTGTTCTCCATCCTTCGTTTTTATAAAGCCTGTTATTCTCAGAACACAATTTTGCAAACTGAGAAGCCTTTCAGAAACACACGTAGGCTATATGACAGCAGAAGCACCTGTTTCCTCTGGTGGCTGAAGGGCTGGTCTTTTCATTCCCATGTCCTTTGTGGCTGTTGGGTCTTTAGGAAGGAGTCTCTTCCTCCTTTACGTGGGTGATGGAAATGTGTTGCCCTTTATTGTTATTCAAACTGTATGGAAGAGCCTTTCACATTTGAGTGTTTAGTAAGCTGTTACTGACTTGCACAGAAACTGGGGTGGAAGACTCATTTCTTTTTTCAGGAGATTTTCTGCTCTTCTTGACATACACTGGCTTCATGCAAATTTTAAAATTGGCTTATGCAGTTCTACAAAAATGTGTTGGGCTTTAAAGTAACACACAGCGACTAGATCATTTGAAAGAAGGTTGACTTTATGACACTGAATTCTCTGATCCACAAGCAGAGTACTTGTCTGTTTATTTTCATCTTTTTAAAAAACGTATTCCTTTAGAGCGTTTCAGGTGTCAGGATATTTTGTCATTTGTCAGATTTATTCTTTCATTTTACATGTTTTGAAGTTAATGTAAGCGGCAGCTTTTAAAGTTTACATTTTTTGAAGTGTTGCTTACAAGGATATTTTCATATTAAATTGTGATTACCCCTGCCCTTCACCCCAACTTTTTACCCTAGGGAATGCTATGTTCATTCTTCTTAGGGATGCTTTTAACTTGAGGAGATTGGACTGCCAGTTGTAATTACTAACCCCCTTCCCATACAATAAAAAGTACATCTGTGGTATGGTTGAAATATATGGTGAATATTTAAATTAAGAAAGTTATTATAATAAAAGATGCAGTGCTGTTAATCTCCTTCAAAATACACCCCCTAGCTTGGGACCCCTTACCCTCGCTCTTGCCACTTTCTGAAGCAGTTCTACAAGTTCTCTTTCTGGGTGTCTTTATGAGGTGTGATGAAAATGCCGTGAACGCTGTCGCTGAGTTCCATCCGGTGGAAAAGCAGGCTCAGAAACCCGTGACGGTGTGTCCTCACAGCCTCGTTTGGCACATGTGGCACTTCTCTGCATGGCCCTTGTTTTATTCTGTATGACCATTTTATACAGAATGGCCAGGGGAGGTAAATGCTTTGAATGGATTCAGAGGGTTAAGGCAGCCATGACAACAAGGTAAGGACACAAAAGAGGACCTCCAGAATTGCTTTGGAAAGCATCAAGCACAAGTAGCTGCGATTAAAGCACGGAAGATTACTGGCAGTGTGGCCTTTACTATAAGAAAACTGTAAACATGTAAGGGCTCAACATGTGTTTCAGCCACTCCTTGCATGGCCTTTAATTGCAACTGGATAAGAACACAATCACTGGAAACCTGGCCATTCTCATTCTTGCACAAGATGCTCTGGAGCCACGATGAGTTTCCTCTTCTTATCATTTGTCATTATTTTCTCTTCTCTTATTTTTGAGGAGGGCTTGGCTTCCTGTATCTTCCCTGTGTTCCTTCAAGTTAGTGTTTGCGGCAAGCATTAGTAGAAAACTGTTGTTACCTGTCCTGAGGTGCTCCTTAATTTGGTATCTCGTTAGCCTTGTCCAGCCCTGCATTTCCCACCTTTCTAAGGCCTGCTTCTTTTGGGCGATGCTATAGGAGGGGCTGAGAGACTCTGTCTGTGAGAGGCCTGAGAATACGTATTTTAGAGTTTGCAAGGCTTGTGGTCTTCACTGTGGCCTCACATGTCACTGCCTTTGCCCAGAGCAGCCAGGGGCATCGTGCTAACAGGCGAGCACAGCATTGGTCCCTCCTTTCATTTATGGATGCAAAATGTGAATTTCATATAATTTTGTATCTCACGAAATAGTGCTTTTCCACAGCTATTTAAAATCATAGACAGGGCCTGGCGGGATGGCTCAGTGGTCTAAAGCGCCTGCTTGGGAAAGCTTGGGCAACTTCAGGGACCGCGGTTCAATCCCCAGCACCACATGCTGCGCCCGCCCTGCCCTCAGGGCAGGCTGAGCCAGCCATAAAAATGAGTGAATAAACAAATAAAGATTCTGAAACAAGAAAAAAAAAATAAATAAAATTAAAAAAAAATAAAATAAAATCATAGACATACTTCCCCTCCTGGGCCCGAGAAACACAGGCACATGGGGATGTGTTAGCTCGAAGCAGTCATCTGCTTCACCTGCTTCATGGGGCTGGCACAGCATATGGTGCTGGTGCCACAGTTGCCTGAGCTTTCCTAAGCAGGCGCTTTAGACTGCTGAACCATCTCTCCAGCCCTGGACCAACTTTCTTTTTTTTTTTTTAACTTTTTTTTTTAACTTTCTAAGTCAGTTGGAAAATGAATCGAGTTGAAGTTAATCTGAAATGAATTTAGTAAATGAATGAAATTTATCAGATTTACATAACATTGAAAGCTAATTACTTTTGAACTCTACTTAGAGTAATGTTTTAGTAACTGCTGCCACCCTTAGAGATGGTTTCCACCAACTTTTCGGCATTGTTCTTGTTTTACTCTACATGAGGAAGCTAGGATTTGGGAAGTGTAAGTGATTAATGGGACTCACAAAGCTAGGCAAGTCAGAATTGGCACATAGACAGCGCAACCCTGTAGCATTGCTAGTTATACCATGTTGCCTGTCCTGATTGTTATAGATGGACAATTTGAGTTTCCCTCAAGTGTTAAGCCAATGGTGCGGAATTGCTACGGCAGTCCCACACTGTTAGTTGTGTTTGTTTTTTCCTCATGTTATTTTACCCAGATGACTGTTCTTCATGGCTGAGAGGAGGATTTTACTGTTTTCCTACACAATACCTACAGGAGTGGAGCCTCTTCAAGGAAACACTTCCTTATTAAGCGCTTATTGAATTTTGTACGTGGGGCAGAGACACCTGTTGCTAGGCACTAGTTACTAGTAAAACAGCATCTCCTGGCAGGAGTTTATATATAGTGGAGGAATCCTGTGGTACTTAAACAGTAGAAGAGGGTGCAGGAGTCTGAGGAAAGAGCCCCTGATGTGTCGCTCTGAGCATGGAAGTACTCTAGCTGCTATAAAACACCCCAGCACCATGCATGCAGAAGCCATCACATTTGCTTTAGTGCAGATTTGCTTTAGTACAGATAAACTATCACCTGAGTATGTTAAATGTTGAAAGATGATTACAGCTGACATTGCCAGTCTAATTTTAGGGGTCGAGTCTTGAAGCTATAATTTTGAGATTCAGTAATTAGCCAACTTGGTAACATGTAGAGTTTGTTCCAGGTGATTTTTTTTTTTAGGGGTCGGTGCTCAGAATGGAATCCGGGGCATTGTACATGCTAGACAGCAGTCTGCCACTGATCTATGTTCCCACTCCTTTCAAAATTTTATTTTGGTCTAAAGTCTCTCTCATTTGCCCAGGCAGGTCTTGAACTTGGGATCCTCTTGTCTCAGCTTCCCATATACCTGGGGCTATAGGTGTGTGCCATACCTGACTGCAATCATTTATTTTTCAAAATTTTCTTTATTAAGAGAGTTTCCCTGTTGAACATAAGCATTTTGTTTGTAGGAACGGTAGAACTCTGAGCTAATAACGGACACTATTTTCTCTTCCCAGAAGGAAAAGCAATGAAGATAGTTCTGTGCTGCCATGGGAGTCCCTCCCCCAAGGCTGCAGTGGGCCACATCTGTTCTTATCACACAATTAGGAAGGGACTCCTACAGAGCTGCCTTCCGCAGCACAGGCTGGGACTACCTTATTTGTACTGTGTGTGACAGAAAATGTAGTGAATATTTAAATTTTAAAAATTGTTACAGGAAAAGATACTGTCATTAATCCTCCTGAAATTGCTTTCTCTTGCTGGTCTTTGATACATTCATCACATGCTTTCACCACTTTTGGAAGTACTTCTGGAAGTTCTTTTTCGTGTCACTAGTTTCACTACTGTAGCACTTTAATTCCCCAAATCTGTTCAAAATATTTCCCTTTCATGGTCATTTTGGGTTTGAGGAACAGGCAGAAGTTGCTCAGGATTGAGAAAGATGAGGACACACTGTAATGTTTTTATTTGACAGAAATTGCCATAAACATTTTGAGGTGAATTGGGACATGGAGGTAGCCACAAAAAGATACCTGAGAAAGAAATCTCCCAGAATGGCTTCAGAAGCTGGCAAGAACGATACCCATACCTGTAACACTGTTTTTGGTCCCTGATGGTGTTCAGCCCTGTTCTCTGTTTCAGAAAAAATTCCTTCCTCTTTTCTTGCATTGATTTCTGGCATTACTATTTGGAGCAGATATGTCCTTTGTGATAGATGGCATCAACAGTATGATTAGGCATAGTTACATTATATACTGTCCAGTATGTTTTGGACCTGTGCACTGTGTGAGATGACCTCACAGGCCATTCCTCACAGAAATGTTGCTGTTACTGAGCGTGCATCAGGGATTTCTGAAATGGACTTGTTAAGGGTCGCTTGGAGCAAACCCAGTTAAAGCTGGGGACGCCCTGAGCCTGTGATCGGAAAATCAGATCTACTCATGAATGGTTTGCTGGGGTTTTTCTGCTGCTTGCTCTTTGGATTCCATGACTCTGACTTCTCTGTGTAACGAGCCCAATGCTAACTCAGGTTTGTCTGCCATGTTGCCAGTACCTTCTTTGAAGCCACACAGGACCCTCTGTCATGTGTGAGAAAGAGGGCAGGGAGCAAGAATGCATTTTCATTTTACCTATTCCCATGCAGTCTGACGAGGTGAGTTTCGATTTGACTTTTCTGTATAATTATGTATCTATTGTTGTTTATAAAATCATCCTAAAGTAGGCCTGGAGCATTTCTCCCTTTTAAAATTTATTTCCATATATTTTTAAATTTTAATGCAATACAGCTAGTTAATAAATATAAAAAGCATTCTTCTATGATAAAACACAATTTCATAACAAAGTAATTAAAGAACACCAATAGCTAATAATACCCTGTATGCTGTAATCCTTAAAAGAATCACCAAAATGTCACTAAGAGAAGTCATGGAGAAGGAGTCTCTTACAAGAAAGAAACAAACATGTAACAGCACAAGTACTCTAAACGATTTTAAATTTTGATGGGGAATAATTATGCAGAGAGACATGTTTCTGTATTAGGCCAGTTTTAAATTTCAGTGCTTAATTCTGTTAGTTGCCTGTCAAGATCTTACGATTTTGAGCAAGTAAAGGTTGTGTATAAAACAGATGTCTAAAAAAGTCAACATTTTATTATACAGTGTGGTTCATTTCTCTTGTCATAAAATCTCAGATTACCCAGTCTTCCCTGTGTGGAGGGAATTTTGTTTGCAAGGTGAGTAGGGAATTCTCACTTTCTGCTCAGGTGACCTGAATTGTTGGCTTCACAGACCTTGATGAATTACTGCATGTGAGGCTGACACACTGTTTTTGTTTTGTTAAGCAACTGCAAATCTCATCTATTATTATCTTAGTGTTAATGGAAAGAAGATCCTAAGTTAATATATGTCACATTTCATTGCTTAAAAATAATCGCTAGTTGTAAAGCTTTATTTTTACAAACATAATTTGATCTTGTGGAATTGATAAAAGAAAATTCAGGGAATTTGTCTAGGCTCTGTTTACATTTGGCTTTTCCAAGAACTTCCACATGCAGTAATCCAAATGAATTCTGTTTATGTAATAAAGTGGGTGGAATTTATAGTCAATCCTCAGAATGATTTGCTGACAGCACCATGGTAGCGTGTTCTTTCTCATATTCTAGCTTTTTTACAAATTTTCATTGAAGTACTCTGTGATATACTATTGTCGCATTTTTTGCTTTGTTTGTTTCAGGAATCACAGTGGACCAAACCTCCGGGACTTCAGGCACTATAACTGCTCAGCCTTTTTCAACCTAGGGAGGAAATGCAGGCCATTAATTTCTGGGGTTTTCACAGGAACTTTTCCTTAGTAACATCATGATGTATGGTTTTCACGATTCGAGTACTTTAGAGTATTTCTCCTAATCAGTCACTTTTACTAGACCTTTTTTCTCATAATAACAAAAAGTTACCCAGATATTTCTGCTCACAGCTGAGTCATGAGATCTCTCTCTCTCTCTCTCTGCAGGACTGGGGTTCAAACTCACGACCTTGCACTTGCCAGACAGGCACTTGTGCCATGGAACTATCTCCCTGGCCCCATCATGAGATCTCTTGTTTGTCATGTTCTGGAACTTGACCTGGATTACACTAAGGGTCCAGAGTCAGAGGTCAATGTCATCATCCACACTGGAGCTGTGAGCCCCTCAGCCGTGCAGTCTATAGAGTAAACATTTGTTCTCTCTACGGACAGCTAATTAATGCTGATTCATTCCCAGGATCTTAGTATTTCAGTAAATGCTGTGAATCTCCA
The DNA here is from genome assembly GCA_004027025.1 of Myocastor coypus. Taxonomy (NCBI): domain Eukaryota; kingdom Metazoa; phylum Chordata; class Mammalia; order Rodentia; family Myocastoridae; genus Myocastor; species Myocastor coypus. Next base: position 16,020 of record PVJA010019806.1, read on the forward strand.
TAACATTAAAATTCTGAAGATGAATTTGAACTGTAAGAACTGAACACAGCATATTATCTCCCTTTCAAGCATAAGGCATAGTTTTTAGATGATAGCAGGTAGTTTAAGAACTACAGAGGCGAGGGCAGCTGTAGTGTTAAGGACATACTGCCCTGAGTGCCTTAGGGAGGTGCTTGTCCTCCTAATTGTGCTTGTTGGACATAGGGTTCATATCCTAGTAATCTTTCCTCCCTCTAAAGAGCTGGACTGATGTGTGTCACACAGAGAAAGCAATGTACACGTGTGTTTCCAGTGGATGCATTGATAGACGCTTGGTGTATGTATCATCCTAATTTTATAATATTAAATTGCAAGGAATATAAGTAGCCTTCTTTAAGTTTGCACCTAAAAGCAAGATAGATTTTTTTTTTGTGTGTGTGACCAGTTCAGCTTGTCTGGGAGCAGAGCTGGCTTGGCATGTGGTGCCTGGGATCGAATCATGGTCCCTGTGCTTACTTAAGCTTTCTTAAGCAGGTGCTTTAGTTCACGGAGCTATCTCAGCTGCCCTAGGATAGATTTAGAAACTCTTTAGACTGCCCTCCACCCAGGGCTCTGCTACACTATACATTCTTAAAGTATATTTGTTTATTCATAGTCTGTTTAATGGATGTCTGCTCTCTGCTAAAAATAGTAGTAAACCTTGGGGAGAAAGTTTGAGCAAAAGCAACATATTCACAGACCAGACAAGGGTTCATGGTCAAGGTTGGTGTCACTGCCAACTGACTGTCCTGCCATCCAGTCTGAAGGAAGATGCAGGTGAACAACTAAGCAGATACTGTAATGTGTAATGTGTGTCATCAGAGAGGGAGAGGGGGAGGGGGAATTCTGCCCCCACCACGTGGGCCGGGTCGAGGGTGGTCCTGTCGAGCTGGTGTTCAGTAGGTGAAAGAAGGTGCACCAGCCTAGGGGAACACAGAGTCTTGGGATTGAGGAGGGATGTGGGGAAGTGCTGCAAAGCTGGAATTAAAAACGGAGGCCCAGCGAATTAAGAGCAGGCTCTAATTCCAGTCAGAACTGCTTTCTTCAGGACATGTGTTACCCCCTGTCACTGTGCCACTCGTTCTTGAGGAGTTATTTGCAAAATAGCTGTAAGACTAAGCACTGCGGTGGGCCTTTGGAAATTCGAGGTGTGAAGGTGCTTGGCACTGGCTTGACACACGGGCAGCCTCAGGAGATGTTTCGTGAAGAGGGTTTTGGTCTTTGTTGAGAGAAAAGGTAATACCTCATTTCACTTTTGCAAGCTGTGTGGGGAGTATCGATGAACCATGGTGAGTGAAGAAGAGCACAGAGTCTTTGAGGAACTTCCAGTCTGGAATTTGGAGACTTGCACCAGAGCCACATCTTGGCATGGTACTCTCTGTGTAGGGATTCTTTTTTTTTTTTTTTTGTCTTTTTTAGACAGGGTCTCGCTATGCAGTTGAGGCTGGTCCTGAGTTCACTTTTGTAGCCCAGGCTGGTCTCGAACTCGCACCAATCCTCCTGCCTCAGCCTCCGGAGTGCTGGGATTACAGGTGTGTGCCACCACGCCCGGCTGTGTAGGGATTCTTAAGCTTTCTGGAGTCATGGAACTCTGAGAATTCAAACTTCTGATGGTTCCTTGAGTTCGATGATTCAGTGAAGCTTCTGGGAAAAGAAGCCTCTCTGTCTCTGTCTGTCTCTCTGTCTCTCTGTGTGTGTGTGTGAGTGTGTGTGTGTGTGTGTGTGTGTGTGTGTGTGTGTGTGTCTGTCTGTCTGTCTGTCTGTCTCTGTCTCTCCTTACCATGAAAGTTATGACAGTTTACTTTACAGGATGTAATAAATGGTCAGACAGGCTTCAGAAATAGGCCTCTCTAGAAGTAGAGAATTGGACTTGGAGTTTAAGTAAAATTCCTAGAACTTTGAATATGATTGCCCAAGGGACAGTGGATCTGAGTATGAGTTACGGTCAGTTGCAAAAGATGTCTCGGTCTCCATATCTCTCTGAAGGTGCTTAGGACATGAGTGGTGGCATCCCCATCATGATTAGGGTTTTGGAAAAAGGTGAGCTATTCCTTGGAAAGCTGTTAGAAGGATCTATGAGAGACTAGATCTCTTCAGGTTGTCCTGCATTCTAATTATTTTCTCAAACAAAAATCAGCCATGCCTTGGTTAAAGGCAAAAATGTAGCTTACCGTGAGGGTAGGGCCTGGTAATTGGGTGTACAGCCCGCTGCACAGCCAACTCAAGACCCCGCTGGCCAACATCAGCCAGGATGGATTCAGCCTTTAGGCCATTGTCAGAGGCCTCTGGCTTGCACATAGCCATGGGCTGCGGAGCTCAGTGCTTAAAGGTAGGGAGGGGGTATGTGCTAGGAGTTGAGGGAGGACAGAAATGTCAGTGTTGTTCTCAGCTGTACCAGTGTCAAAATGGTCTTTCGAGCTGCTTGTACAAGTGACCTCTAAAGTTAGTACTAATTTAAGTTTAATTAGTTATGACTACTTTAAGATCGAATTCAGTTTTATGCAACTATATGACTTCAATAGTTGTTTTTAGTTTTGAAACTTAAACATGTAACTTTTCCATTAATATTTTTTACAGTTTTTTAGTTGGCCTGTTTTCCTGAGGAAGCTTATTAGGTGGCTGTGTTGATTCCATCATCTCCCCTGTTTGCAACATCCTAGTGTCCTCTTTCCCCCTTTCTTCCGCCTCCCCCTCCTCCTCCTCCTCTTCTTCCTCCTCCTCTTCCTCTTTCTCTCTGACTCTTTCCATCTGCCATATCTTTACTCTCTCCTTTATTTAGGAATTCATGGGGCTGAATGGTGTGGCATGGTCCCAGCCCCAGTAACCTAGATAGGTATAAAAGGGACAGGAAGAAGCTGCTAAGGCTCTCGCTGATTTTGCTATCTTCTGCTTTCCATAAACCATTTTCCTTTGTGATCTTATCTTCTGTGTCACTGTACCTTGGAGGTAGCTGATTATAGACTGAAAACTGTATAGACTGAGTCAACAGAAACCTTTTTCCCCTTAACTTTAGGCATCAAACATTTTATCTCAGCAACGAGAAAAAACAAACTTCATCCAAAAACAGCCTCATAGGCACATCCTGACTCGTGTTGGTCCACTACTCACCACAGTTACCTGAGAACTATCTGCAATAGGGTGACTTGTTCAATTAGCTCAATGCAAAGCGCATGGTGATATACATTTTTTCAAGACATTTTTCTTTTAAAACATACATCTAAGAGAAGATATGGAGAGAAATCTGAATGGAAGCACTTTTGCTCTAGCAAAGAAAGTCACTTTATAGCTAGAAGTAAAATATTAAAAAAAAAAAAAAAAAGAAAAGAAAGAAAAAGACTTAAGAGAATAAAGTCTTAGCAAGTGAGGGCTTTTTCCTGTTGAACTCGGAGGCCTGGACTTGTGTGATATGTCAATTCAGTTGTAACAGTTTCTCTGCAGAGGGAATAGAAGACTCAGGAAATTTTTCCTGGTGGAAAGAGGAAAAAAGTGACTTTCTTGGAAGAGATTTGTTAAAAGCAGGAAGATGTTTAAAACAGTAGTAGAAATGTCTATAAGGAGTGAGAGATTGGCAGCTAGAGAAGAACTGCAGAAAAGGTGCAAGAATGCGAGAAACTCCATATTTTAAAGTTCTTCCAATAGTTTCACAAGTTATTTGTCTTCTAGAATCTTAAAGAATGTGCTGCAGAGTTGCATTCATTGTACTGTGAGAATGTCAGACATGGTTCTGTGACTGTGCTGTTGCAAATCGGGGCTCTTTCTAGTGCTTAGAAGTTCCCAGACCTATTTGGGAAGCAGTTGGCTGCTTGGAGAAGAGGTGCTTCTGTGTGGTACCTGATAGTTTTTTTAGTCTCTGGTGCTTCTCTTCTCTGCAGTGAACAGGGTTGTGGCACCTAACAAACTGTGAGCCAAACAAAAGAAGGTTCCAGATGCATGCCCCTGCCAGATATTACAGGCAGAGTTGGTGAGATAGCTTGATCCCTGGCTTTCTAGGTTATATGGTTGCAATTTATTTATTTTTAAATTCATTATTATTTTTTTCCAGAATTGGGGCTTGAACTCAGGCCCTTGCACTTGCCAGGCAAGCGCTTATTCTACTGAGCTATCTCCCTATCCCCTACATGGTTGCAATTTTAAAGCAAATATAGAACAGAAAGAAATGTCATTACATTCTTGTGAGACAGAGTTTGTTCATATTTTGATGAAAGAGCTACTTGATATTTTTACCCTCAGCTTTTAATCTGAATCAAACAACTACTATCTCAGCAAATGGTCAGTAGAACAGACACAACTTATGAAGCTCTTCTAACACATGAATTCTTCCTGTGATGAAAGTTCAGTAACTGCCTGCCTTGTGCCAGTTGTTCGTGGTCTTGGGTGTGCTCTTGTGAACATGTGGACCTCAGTGGCTGGTAGTCTTTTGGAGTTGGCAGTCACATGGAGGCTGTGGACAAACACATAAATGGTTGTAAATTATGTTAAGTCTTTTGCAGGGAGAGAGCTTGGGGCTCTGGGAGAGAATAGTGTGCTACAGGTCGGACAGGAGCAGTAAGGGTGTAGTGCGTGAGTGGAGGAGGGAGGGTGGGGAGCAGAGTGTGTATTCCTACACAGAAGAAGGAATGTGGACTCCATCAGAAGGGAAGATCTTAGAGGCGCGATGGCTCCTTGTAGAGCTTTCAGTGATACCAGCAATCCACAGTGGCACGAGTCGATTCTCTACCACCAATCTTAGAGAAATTCAGGTACAGTGCAAAGAGAGAATGACACAGAGAGAAGTGAATGGCACCAGGTTGGGAGTCGAAATGTATTCTAAAATTCAGTGGCTAATTTTTGGCGCAGTCTCGTTTGTTTGTAGAAGGCTTCTGTTGAACACTGTTCACAACTTAAAACTGTACTGAGTAAAAATTGATATATAGGGCTGGGAAGATAGCTCAGTGGCACAAGTGCCTGCCTGGCAACTACAGGGTCATGAGTTTGAACTTCAGTTCCACTAAACAAAAACAAGCAAAAACTGATTATAGAGAGCTTCTGTAAATAAGCATTTCCAAAAAGAGGAGTAGAGAAAAATATATGGAGAGGGTAAATGATGAGTTCCCAGAAGAAAAACCTGAATTGCTATAGTGTAGTACTAAACTATATTAATAAGCAATGAAAATAAGTTTTCAGCCTTTTGAGATTAGTAAACATTGTTATCGTATTAAAATACTGCTGGGGTGGGGAGAAGGGGGAACTTGTGTATGCTGTCGACAAGAGTTGAAATTGTAAGAATGACTTTGGAGAGCAGTTTGCCAATATGTGGCAAATCCTTTGCTATCCTGCTTCTAGATATTAAGCCTAGAGAAATACCATTGTAAAAACCAATGGCATAGTTTCACACTGGCAGCAGTGTTTGGTCCGTTTCATCTCTCCCTCCTCCTTGAAATACTCTCATCACTTGGTGACAGGCTTCCCTTGGCACGTGGCTGTGTGGCTAGTCTGTTTATAGACTGCACAGGGAGTCCAGAGCTGTGCTGTTGTGCACTGGGCTTAGGGACACATTCTACAACTTGTATCATATAAACGTAGGAAAAGATTTTATTGGAAGAAGGAGGAAATGTACCTGGGCCAGAATTTATAGAAAGAAGGCATCTGTGAGCCCCTGTGGAGCTGTGTGTTCTTGTTTAGCCGGGCTGCTCCTGGGCACGAGCACTGCGATGGAGCAGCCTTCTGGCTTGGGGCTTTTCCTTCAAATAGCTTTGCTAATAGGAAATTAGTTACTGCAGCACGGTGCCTGCCTGCGTGAAGGAGGAGGCACTTGGCCATGGGAAACTCGAGCTTCCTCGGTGCCCCCGGATGAGTCATGTCCCAGGGAAATCTTGGCATCACTTAGAGCAGTCCTGCCTGTTGAACCATAAGACAGAGCCTATGCGTGGCTCAGTGGCACTGTTCACGTGAATGAGCACATGCCAGTGTAATCAATGAAAAGATACCTGTGACCTCCACGTAACTTACAGGATGGGAGTACCTCACATTCATGTACATTCTTACCCTGTTTCCACATGCCAGAATGCAGGGTTGAGCCTGCTGAACCCGCACGTATACTTAGAGCAAGAGGATAAGACCCAAGAGACCTGGGCTCCCAACATGCCTCATGAAGCACAACTACCTGTTACAGTGGGTCCCCTGCCTTGGGCTTGTATCACAAGAGGCATCGTGGTCTTTATATCATAACAGCTGAGCACTGACACGTGTCCAGTCATCATCGCACCATGAACGTAAGCAGAACTTGCATCCACCACAGCTGGGCCACAGACTTCAGCTCACCTTTCCTGTGCCACTCCAGGAAACCACGTTGGCTTTGCTTTCATTGCTTTAAAGACTAAATAAAATTAAATGACTGAACAGTAACTGTATATATTCATGGAGTTTGATGCAATGTTTTGATCAGTGGGTACTTTGTAGAAAGAGTGTATCAAACTAATTGATATGTCAAATACTTTAACTCTCCTTAACTTGTGTGTGTGTCCATCTGTCAATGTTAAAATCTCTTAGCAATTTTGAAATATATAGTGAATTATTCCTTTTCTTTTTTTTCCCCTTTTTGAGACAGAATCTCACTATACAGTTCAGGCTATTCTTGAGCTCACTTTGTAGCCTTGGCTGGTCTTGAACTTGCAGTGATCCTCCTGCTTCAACCTCCCGAGTGCTGGGATTACAGGTGTACACTTCCACGCCCAGCTACAATGAATTAGTAATTATTATTATTATTATTATTATTATTATTATTATATATTTAGCATAGGGTCTTGCAGGTTCTCACTACACAAGAGCTGGGATTGTAGGTATGCACCACTATGCCCAGTCTGAGTTGCCATCTCAGTGTGGGGCCAGTACGACAGGCCAGGGATTGAACCTTGGTCCCTGCATCTGCCTAAGCAGGTGCTTTAATCGACTGAGCTATCTGGCTGGCCCATTGCATTATTATTAATTGTGCAATAAATCCTTAAAATTTATGCCTCCTTTCCAACTGAAACTTTATACCCTTTAATCAACATCACCTCCTCAGCCCACAGGCTCCAGTAACTGTCATTTTGTTGCTCTCTTCTTGTTTATAACTTTATTTTGATAGTGGTGGAGATTGAACTTAAAGCCTTGAGCAAAGTAGGCAAGAGCCCAGCCACTGAGCTCCTCCTCAGTCCTGAGATCAACTCTTAATAAGTTCAGAGCTCAGGCCCCATGCTTCTCCCCTTTCAACACGTGTGCTAATCTCCTGGCTGTGTGGTTTTGGCAGCCAGTTTTGGCTTCATCAGAGGCAGCCAGTAAAGTCGTCAGCAGGTGCAGGCCTCGTAGGACTTGACTCCATTCTGCTTTTGCCGTCAGCTGGCCTTCATTCTTTCTTACACAACCAATGGCAGTCCTTTTGTTGAGCTGTCAGAGTTACACAGAGAGCTGTGAGAATGTCCAGAATGAGAAATGCTGACAGCGCCAAACCCTGGCTAGCCAGGGAGACCTCAGCTCTGTTGCGGCTGCTCCTGATACAGAGCTGGCAAAAAACAACCTCAACTCCCCTCAAGATTACATGGGCACAAATAGATGGGTATTGACATCTTTGGCTTATTTATTTATTAGGTTTTTTCTTTCTTTTGGTGCAAGGTCTCACTCTGCAGCTTGAACTCATAGGGATCCTCTTGTTTCCAGCCTCCCTAGCGCTGGAATTACAGGCGTGCACCATCATTATCACCAGCTCACCGTGCCTGGGTGCGGGGCCGATGTGCATGCTGCGCAGGATCAAACTTTGGCCCCTGCCCTTCCCTAAGCCAGCACTTAGTCCACTGAGCTATCTCACTGGCCCCTGTCTTTGGTTTATTTAAACAGGAAAAGTCATTAGAGTGGATTCCTTTTCAGTGATGTGACCGTTGTGTGTATTGTAGGAATAACTCAGATGATAAAAAGTCAGAGTCATAGAGCATCTTCCTGAGCAGGATTGAAATGAAGGTGTGCAGGTATCTGGCCTGGTTCTGAATTCTGTGGCCGTCTAAGGGATACTGCTGCCTTCCTGACTTCCTTTCGCTCTTGTGCGTAGCGTGGAGAAGAGAAGTTTGGTTTCAGTATGAAAGAACTTAGATCATGAGAACTATAGAACGATCAGTGATATTTTAAAAAGCGGATGCATGAGTTTCTGTGTATAAACATATTGATGTGAGCACGGTATATTATCTATTCTCTGTTGATCCTGTTTTCATCAAATAATAAAACTAAAAACACCTTCAGTGACTGAGATAATAACCTTTGTGCACAGTGTTTCCTACTGTGTTAAGAGTAGTGTTGCTAACCTGAGAGATTGCTTTGTTACCAAGTGGTTGGTTTGATAGAAGAAGCAGGCTGCAGCTAAAAAAGAAGCATCCCTGCAGCACGCTGTGTCAGGAATTATTTCCCATTAATATACTCTATTTGTTTCCAGTTTGTACCTATTTCAGGATATGATCATGCTGGCAAATTCAGCACCACTGTTCCAAGTTATAGAGAGGCAAATAAGAGACTAGAGAACTATGATCTTTGGAAAAAAATTTTACTCTGTTTATAAAATTTCAAATTAATGAAAAATTACTATAATTTTATGTTTTGACCATAAGTATATATTCATGATTTAATGTACAGCTTTAGTCAGAGTTAATTTGTGCTTACAAGAGATTTTGAGCTTGTAATGAAAACATTAATTAGTTTAAAGTATCTTACATATGCTCTTCTAAAAGGAAACTTAGCACGTGATGTAAACATCTGAGTTCATGAGAGGGCAATGATTGGTTGCATTACCAAGCCATACTTTGCTTCTGTCAAAGCCTTTTTAGAGTTGGGAAGTTTCTACATATCTTACTTAATCCTTACAACTGCCTGGTGACTAGTTGTCATTAAAAGTCACATCCTACCTAATAATGACTATTTTCAGTAAAAAGAAGAAAAAAAGCAACTATCTTGTTTTTATTCGTGGCATAGAGGAAAACCCTAGGCAGTGTGCAGAAAGGTAGAGAGCAAAACCTTTTGCTTTTTAAGGAGTTGTATAAATACTGACCAAAGTTTTAATGATTATGACATAGAGATTCATTCAAGTTAGGTAGATTATCCTGAGGTTTACAACACTTCATTTTCTGCTTTTAAATTAATGGCATCTCTGCGAGAGTTCTCTGGCACTTCCTCCCAACAGTCCTCAGATACTTCCCTTTTCAAGCACAGTTCCTTTCGAAACAAAATGTTACTGTTTCTTTTTGTTTTCATATAAGTGTTTTTATACAACTGACCGAATCTTGAATCTTTTCCTCCAACAATCTATGTACAATATGTGCTAAAGACCGTGTACAACTTATGTGATGTTTTGTATCAGTTCTGTCTTCATCTGGATTGTATTTATTATTGAAGGCAAGAATACTGTTTACTATGTGTTTCAACATCAGCTATATATATATATATATATATAAATTTTTTTTTTTTTTTTTTTTTTTTCGAGACAGGGTCTCACTATGCAATTCAGACTGGCCTTCAGCTCACTTTGGTAGCCCAGGCTGGTCTCGAACTCGCACTGATCCTCCTGCCTCAGCCTCCCAAGTGCTGGGATTACAGGCGTGCTCCACCACGCCCAGCTTCAGCTGTATATTATGAGGTGCATTGCACATGGCGAGAGCTTCTCTACTCTCTTGAACCATTTTGTGGTCTAGCCTCCTTTTTGTAGGAGTAATATAATTTGAGCCCAGTATGAAAAACTAACACAGATTCTCCTTTAAAATTCTCTGTAGGAAAGAGCTCTGTAGTCTTCTTAATACTGTAGTGGGAGTAAGTGCTTCCATTTATAATTGAAGAGCTACTGTTGCATCCTTTCTTTTGTTAAATCAGTGTTAAAAAAAATTCTTTTCTGACAAGTCAAAGGCCACTCCTTAACATCTCAGCTGTAAAAGTCAGGTTCTCCTGGTTGCCAGGAGGCATTTCAGTGGCTTGAGCACTATTGTTTATCTTCTTTTCCTCTGGAGAGCCTATTGCAGTGCTAGTAAAAGAATCAAAAATACATAGACCAACAACACAAAAGAATTGAAGAGAGACCGGCACAGAGAGGAAATTTCAAAACAGTGGCGGTAATGGTAGCTCAGGTAATGTTTGTGGGCGGCAACCCAAGGATGCCTTGAATTTTGGGAGGCTCATGCCTTTGAATTCCAGATGTCAGAGAGACCCTTGTGGGCTGATGTCCAAGGTCAGAACACTTCACATTCTCCATCCGTGCTGCCGCCTTCACCTCACAGTACTACTAAAGTCTAGATCAGGTGTTTTCCCTCAGGCTGAATTCTGAAGAATTTAGGAAAACTCTCCAGAAAGACATACTAATGATGGTTTGGAGGTTAATCTCCCAGAAGGAAGGTTATCCACTCTCTTGAATTAAAAGCCTGTGTTCCAGATTCAAGACCAGGGACTGTCTGATATCCCAGGAAAACCTTTGGTGTGAGAGAGAGCAGATTGGAGATACACCCAGGAATCAAAGCTGAACCAGGAAATGGGAGAGGGGCAGACTTCCTGTAGCATAATGAGTGGCTTTGAAAATGGTTAAGAAAAAAGACCCTGGAAGAAAGGAACCACCAGAGAGCTAGAAAGAAACATGTCAAACTAAAACAGTGACCCACAAGATACCTTCCAAGAAGGGCTGGTGGAAAAATAACTTGAGAACATGACCTCCATAAAAGAACAACACAAAATCCCCTACATTTACTTTAGAAAATTTTGTCCCAGTGAAAATGAACTTTCTCTTCATTGTAACTCTTCTTTAATCTTCCAGAGGAGTGGAAAAGCATGAGGTGGATGGGGTCTTTGTTCACTGAGGACCTGTTCAGGAATTGGGGAGTGTGGGCCACTGCCATGGGTCCAGGGACCCCAGCATGAGTCCCTTGTTTATAAATGGGCAGTCCGGAGGGCTCTGTACTGCAGAGCAGTTTCCTTAGAAGATAAAATGTCACTGACAGGTGGGTGGCATGTCACTGGCCTCCATATGTTGACATCACTTGAAATACTGTTGACAGCTTCAGTGATGTTTTTCCAAGTTCTGAAAAATGGTAGTAGTTTTCTGCCTGTTATTTAAGGGTCTTTTTTTTTTTTTTTTTTTTTTAAATAGCTTTCTAGTCCTAATAAAGCTACTGTGGGATTTGTAGCCATCTTTAAGTGTCCTCACAAAACCACACATTTGTGTTCTTTTCTGGACCTCAAGCTTATGATCGCCTGCTTCATTGTGATGTGGGTTTCTCCCACAAATTAGGCATTACTAGAATAGAATTCAGGCTCTTAAAAAACAGGGTTACATGCTTATGTAAGTGCATAGAACTTTGAAAAATGTCCATGAGAAAGTTGAAAAGTATCTTGATAGTATGCTTCTCAGGAATTTCCTGGAATGACTCTATAAATTGAGAATACGGCACAGCGATCACCAAGTTGTTGATCCACAATCCTTCACTTGAAATTTCAGACCCTCATCCTCCTCCAGTAATTTCTCTCCTGCGTGAGAGTTTGACTTCGTGCTGTAGTTAAGTGCAGGGCAGTGTGGGTTTTCTTACATTTAATGTAGTGACTGTGAGGCAAAAATTTGGCGTATATTGGAGCCAGATTGTTCTTGGCTCCACAATCCTCTGATTCTGAATCTTTGACGAGAGATATGTTGCAGAGTAGAAATTTGTAGTTTTAAATTTTCTCTTCAAAAGGTCAAGTGGACACATGGGCCATGCCAGTAAAATTCTGTTATTGCAGGGATTTTTGAAGGATTCCCAGGCAAACTTTCATGGTACTAGAATTTTACCAAGTTGAATATTGGCTAAAATAAGTCCGTGGACCAAGACTTCTACATTTGTGATATGTTTCAATTTTATGGCCATATTTATTTTAATAGGTTTTTGCTGTAGTTTGAAAATTTAGAGGTTTGGTGACTAAATGTTGACTGAAATACTGTTTAAAATTAGCAGCATTTCTGTGACTCACTTCACCTCTATTTTTTAACCTAAAATAGTTTGGGTACTTTTATAGCTTTATATATAACATGCTTGAGAGCAGTTTATCTGGTATTTCATGGCACATAAAAGATTGCTTCAGAGTCTTGGGCAGAAGCATATCATGGGACAGTTACGGGCGCCCGAGAACTCAGGGCTTCACACCATGTGAATCTCAGAGCCATCTCCAGGGCTCTCTTGCTGGGAATTTAATGCTTTGAGTGTCAGCACTGCACGGTGTCTTCATAGGGTACCTGATACTTTAATTTAAATATTAGCTTGAATTGTGGGCATGTTTGAAAGCAATGTTTAAGAGGAAAAGTGATTCAGACTGAATGTAGATGTAAGTCCTGTCAAATGTAGGACCACTTACTGCTTGACTTATATTTTTGGCACGGAATTCAGAACAGTGTGTATTGATCAGGGACGGTTGTGTATTTTGTCTTCAGTTGGAACTTCTGGCAGACCTTTATCTTTGTGCGGCTGTCTCAGCCTGCTCACCTGCTGCCTCTTGGGTCTCCTAGTGGAGGGAAGGTAAGGACCCCAGTGTGTGGTGGAGTCTGAGGCGAGTGCGTTGCTTGGCTGGCTGGGCAGGTAGGTCTGTGCTCCCTGGAAGGGCTCAGGCCCTCAGGAGCATCGGTTATCTTTGCTTGAACTTTGAAGACCTGTAGCTTAGGGGAGTTGTCAAGAAAGGACATTGTTGTTAGGTCTTGGGTCCTAGATGTGTGTAGGGTGTTGGTTTCAATGGCCTGATCAGCTGGTGTTTTTTTTTTTTTTTTTCCTCCAAAAGACGCTCAAGACCATTGCTTCTCTTCACAGTGCTGGACCCCCGTGTAGGCCCCACCACTTTAATACTTACTAATTGCAACACCTGCTTTCAGTTGCTTTGTTACCATTTAAACCTTCACATACTGCCAGGCACCTTATATTATATGCAGGAATCTCTTTTATTAAATGTCTTTGTGCACCTTCTGAGCTGTCCGTTCAACATTATTTTCCAGGGCTGCCTGCTTAAACTTCACCACAGTCTTGCTGATTCCTTTCTTTGTGCATCTCTCTTCACTCTGATTGGCATGCAATGGTTTCTTGCACCCTGGAAAGGAACCCCCCCCCCCCATAAACCTTTCATATAATGGAGAGCTTGGTTTTATTTTCCCACTGAAAAGTTTTTTCTGATTTCTTAGTCCCTCATTTATCTTCTTCTTCTGTTTTTTTTTTTCTCAGAACCTCCCAAATTACATGCTTTAGAATATCTGCTTTGATGTTCCTGGGAGTTTGTAAATAGTTTGTTAGACCTCAGGACGCCAGATGCTCTGATCTTCTAAGTGCCTAGGCCCCTGGTGGATGTGCAGTGCTTAAAATTAAGAAAAGTGCTGAAATTACTCCAACATACAGAAAATTGGTTTTAAATTTATCCAGTATTTTACTGATGTGTTGAAATATTTTTCTTTTCCTCCCTTATCTTGCCAGCAATCAAAGAGAAGTATACAGACTGGACAGAATTCCTCATACGTGATTTGACTGGCTCTCGGACAGCGCCTGCCAACCTACTAGAAGGTGTATGTATTGTTATTATGCATCTCTTTTGTCTCTGAAGCATCCTTGCCCTGTGAGCTCAGACCTAACGACACCTTTGCATACATCCTTCTTCAGATACATGCGTACACACAATATCTCTATTTGAGTAGCCTGAGTATTCCTATTTTGTAATGAATTATGTAGTTGAAAGGGTTTGAATGTCACTGACAAATCTTCCTGGTCAGTAAATGGAAGTTGTGCTCCATGTGGAGGCATCTTAAAGTTCTATGTAAGGGTGTGTTCCCATTAGGATGTATGTTGAAGCCTATCTCCTATAGTAGTGAATGCGAACAAAATCCTGGAGAATAACTATGAGTAGGCAATGACTGCTGAGTATTGACAGTTATTAAATCTGTTTTAAGGATGTCTTTGAAAATGAAAAAAATTAGTGAATAACTGGGAATAAGGTACAGATTTTGACAGTGTAAATATTTTTTAACCAAAAAATAGTATTGATACTTCAGAGTACCACCAACGGATACTCACTTAAACAGCTTTTATTTAGTGGCAGTTTTCTCTATTTCAATAACTGCTATTTTATTTGTTAGAGTAAGAAACCAAAATGATGGTTGTTCACCTTTCCAAAGGCACACATTGACTGATTATGCTAATTTATGAAAATATATTTGCCTATAAATCTGGCTGAAGAAACACCCTTTTCATATGTTAACATATGCCAAGAAAATTCCTTAGGAGGGTTAGTAATTATATACTTTCTAAACCAATTGCCAGGTTAAGTGGCTAAATGCAGAAATAATTTTACATAGTAGTCAAGTTTCACTGTTATTAGACATCTCATCATACTTGCATTACCAAGTCAAATAGAGGGTCTTGATGTTGGAGCTTTAGCTATTGTAAGATGAAAGTCTGTTGATGAGTCCTGCTTGAAGTTTAGTTGTATCTACCTATTTGAAAAGTAGACATTTTGCTACCATATGTTTTCTAGCTCCAGGCAAATTTGGATACAATTTTTTTTTAAATGTGTACTGTTTTTTAACAAATGCAAGTTTACTGGGGAAGGGTGATTTGTTTGAAGCATGAACTGTTATTATCTATTTACTTGTGATTTTTTGTTGTTGGGTATGGTGTTGGGGATGTGGATGTGTGTGAGGGAGGAAAGGGAAGGGGTGGGGTGGGTAATGGCGTGCAGAGGATGGGGGTGGCGGGAAACACCAGACTGTTTGCCAGTAGCCTGGATGATGGTGTGAAAAAAATATTATCTTCTGCTGTCATCTGTTTCCATGAGAACCTTAAAATAAAGTTTAAAATAAGGAGTTTTGCTTCTGTTTAAACAGCCTCTGCGAGGGAAAGGCCCTATAGACCTCATTACAGTTGATTCCTTAATAGAACTTCAGGATTCTCAGAACCCTTTTCAGTACTGGATAGTTAGTGTGATTGAAAATGTTGGAGGAAGATTACGCCTTCGCTATGTGGGATTGGAGGACACTGAATCCTATGACCAGTGGTTGTTTTACTTGGATTACAGACTTCGACCAGTTGGTTGGTGTCAAGAGAATAAATACAGAATGGACCCTCCTTCAGGTAAGGGCCAGACATCTTACTGTTGTGAAGTATTTTACTAAAACAGGTGATGTTTTTTTCCGAATGTGTCTCTGGGGAATTCCTTATTTCTGTGGCATCTTGTATGTCTAAGTATGTGAATTTCAAGCATGTTAATTCCAGTATACTTTGTATAGAGAACAAAATGCAAAACTTTAATCAACAGCGTTCTCCACAGAAAAAGTAATGTTAGAAGCCTAAGGGAAGTTGATTGAGTTCTTTGGAATAACTGGTTCATAACAGAAGGACATAATAGACTGAGCTGTGAACTTATTCTCCCTCTTTTTCCTTAACGATTTTGGTAATCTTGAAAGTAGTTTCTATAGTCTCTACCTGCCCATCTATCCATCCATCCTTTTACCCATCCATTTCTACTCTTCTCTTTTTCACTCCCTGTCCTATCCACCACCAGTTTTGGTTCCAGCCATCTGTCCATTCACACCAACCCCTCACTCCATCTGTCTGCCTCTATCTTCATCCATCTAATTACCTACACATCCATTCATCTGTCCATTGCTCATCTAAAATATGTGCATATCATTATGTAATCCATTTGACCAGGAACTACCCAAGAGGTTCATTATGACCTTCCCCCACCCTACCCCAAAACACTATCCATTTTAGACAGTTGCATATGCATGGACAAATGACTTTGCGTAGACTTAATTGGAGAAGGTGGTGCATTATGCGTTTTTACATACCTAACTGGTCAAACATCTCAATATTTACAAAATGACTGTTCTTGCATGTTTACTATGTACCAGGTGATGTTTATATCTGCTGTGTTTTTGCTTTGGATTCTGGAAAAGCCTGTTGTGTTGTGTTTGATGTGAACTTCATTTCATAGCAAATAAATGAGACTGAGCAGCTACATGGAACTTCCCTGGCTGGTAGAAAGCAGGTGCTATAGTTCAGATCCCCAGGTTCTGTGTCCATTGCTGAGCAGTACTGGTATTACTGACCTTTTGATGGGAATGCTCAGAGGAAAGTTTCTAGATTCTCATAAAATTAAAGATCTTAAATCACAGAAGAACTACTTGCTTCTATCAGAAATGGCTGATCTTCATTCGGGTCAGATTTGTAGGCATATTTGGAGGAAGTACTTAGTGCCTTGCTTTACTAAAAGCAAGAAAATGTCTCTCTTGTAGTTGCTAGTGTTAGTCTTGACTACGTGAAAATGAGAGGTTATGAATTCCTTTTTGTCACTCAAGGATGTTAATTGAAAAGAGTTTCCTGGTTCTGGATCCTGTTTGTTTATATCTGTGTTAAATCTGACAGGTGTATAGACACATAACCTGGTATTATGTTATATTCATATTGTTGATGCCAGCGGTTTGAGTGGCAGCCAAGAAATCCTTTTATGCCCCAAGCAGTTCTGGATGCAGACAAAGGGCCCAGGCAGGCGTGTTGTGAAGGGAGAGCTGGGCTTGGGTGTGCATTGGGATTCACAACCTGGCAAGGAAAATTGACTTTGTGGGGGAAGATGGGTGTGTAAATCTTGGCATAGAGTCTAATTGCTTTATAAATTGTAGGAGACACATACCCTTGTCTGTGCAAAAATTTATAGCAAAGCAAGTAATTTCACATCTTTTCTTCCCATGAAATCCTGGGTCTCAGAAGGAAAAGTGTCCCAGGAAAAACTTAGGAAATACTTGTTTATGAGTTCTCTGATTCTTGAGATAATTTTGTGCCTTTTTAGTATAGGAATAAGTTGTGCTTCTTTGTCTTACAACTTTCTGGACACAAGCTGTTCCTTTTACTAAAGAGTAGGTGCAGGCCCTTTAGTTCCCTTGTAAGAAGCGTTCATCTTCAGAAGCTCACTTCTCCAATATTGCAGTTGCCAGCAAGAAAGGTTATGTTTTGGAGGAATAAAATAAGAGGTGAAAACACACTCAAAATGCGACTTTTAGTTCCTTACATTCAGTAGTTACAAGATGAAAACTGAATTCTCTTGCCTCTATCAGGAATAGCACCCCTGGGAAGAGAGGCAATTACTGCCTGGATTTTTACACATGGGAATAGAACCTGATACTTTGGATTTGTGTAAATTAATTTCATGTCCCAATGTGACTTGTGAAGCTTATATGGTAACACCATTACCTTCACTGAAATATAGGTGGCAATAAAATGTTAAACTTACATGGAAAGTTCTAGGTTAATTTTATTTTCAAACACTGTTTAATTGATGCAAACTATCCAGCATGAACTGATAGTTCAGATTACAGTTGAAGGTTATTGGTAGTGGCTGCTAGTAGATGCCATGGGTGTGGTTGCTGGAGAAGGCTGTGTGAGCCGTTCCTGCCCCAAACTCTCTTCGTTCTTCATGCCCACTAATGTGCTCCCTGCTGTTAAAGAGAGTTCTGACTCCTTTGTTGGTTTTACTTATTCTGTTGACTCTTTAAGGGAAAAATAATTTCCAGGACCCATAGTGGTAAGAGAAACAGACAATAGGATGTAGCTGGGATGTTATTCTTCAGAGGCTCTAGAAGAAGATTGTGGGTTTGATACCATCTATTTCTGAGAGCACGTAGTTATTGAATCTTTTGATGTCTGGCCCCAACCGGGGTACACAGCATTCTGTTGTGTGAGCTGGGAGCAAGTGGGAGGGGCCAGTGAACCCTGAAAAATGGGGATGAGCATTCATTTGCTGGGCTCTGAGTGATAAAAGGTGCGTCAACTGGTTGGCATTTTCTAGAGATTGAAACTCTTTTCGAGTATTCTGCTTATGCCTTGGCTTTTGAGGAAGTTTGAATGGCTCATTGAAGTCAGGAGTTGTTTAAAACCCCTGCTTTGCTGTCTTCTAGAAGTTTAGAAAGCAAGAAAGACCTTTATGTGTCCTTATAGCATCTTAACTTTTGGGCCCCTTCCCCATTCCTAGCATCTGTTTCATATTTTTTCCCTCAAAACCCTTCTCTC
Source organism: Myocastor coypus (assembly GCA_004027025.1). NCBI lineage: Eukaryota > Metazoa > Chordata > Mammalia > Rodentia > Myocastoridae > Myocastor > Myocastor coypus. Next base: position 34,076 of record PVJA010019806.1, read on the forward strand.
GATCATTATGCATACACACACAGACACACACACACACAGACAGACAGACAGACAGACACACACACACACACACACACACACATATTTTTTTTAATTAAAGTTAGGGCTGGAGAGAGAGCTCAGTGGACTAAGTAAGTGTGTGCTTAGATGAGTGTAGGGACCAGGATTTGGTCCCTGGCAACACATGCTGCACCAGGTGTTCTCCCCTTCCCCCATGCTGAACCACCCGCAGAGACTGAGTGTGGTGGCTCATGCCTGTAATCCCAGTGCTGAGGAAGCTGAAAACAGGAGGATCTCTATGAGTCTGAGACCCCATACCAATTTTTTTTTTTTTTTTTTTTAAAGTTTTCAATAGCTCACAGAGCCAGGAAATTTGTGACTCTACCTTAAATTCTTTCTGTCTAAATCATGTCTGTTTCCAGAAAGAGTTATTTCATATTTGTCTGCTTGGGGTGCCATAATAGAACGTCACAGGCTGGTTGGCTTCGACAGTACATTAATTTTCTCCAGATTTTAGCGCCCTGAACTCGGTGCCATGTGGCCAGGGTCTAGCCAGGACTTTCTTCCTGGACTGGAGAACCTTCTGGCTCTGTCCTCAGGCAGTGCATTTTGAGAGAGAGCTCTGCCATCCTTTGTTACTTGGCATACCAGTCCCATCTCGGGGGTCCTGCCACATAACCTCCCAACCTGGTCACTTTCAGAGACCTCTCCTGCTGGCACTGTCACATTAGGACATAGAGTTTCTTCGTGGGAGCTGGGGCAGGACGCAAGTGTTCAGTTCCTAATACTTTTCTAGCGTTACTCTCTTAACCATGCAGTGGTGTCTCTTCCCTGATAAGGTTTAATGGAGAAGAAGGAGAAGAAGTATGGGAGGAGTTAGGCATTTACAAAAAAGGAGAATCACTCCCCCAGGCCTCTATTTGTTTCTGGTTGTTTATTTGTTTATGGTTATATTCTGCATCCCTGCCTTGTGCAACACTGATTACTGATCAGCTTCCCAGATCCTTGTGTGGAGGGAGATGGCTTCATTTTCTTGTATGCTTCTGGTTACAGGTGAATGAGAACATGTGTTAATTGCTGGTGACTTCCTCACAAACAGAAACTGGGATAATGTATGCTGTTAGATCACCCACCCCACAATCATGTAAAGAAAATATTGTATGTCCTTTTAATGGAGCTGCTGATTGACCATAAACTTGCGGGCATTGCCCACACCAGGAGCATTGGTCTCTGCTTCTTGCTTCTCAGAGGTGCTGAGCCTCTGCACATGGCCGAGTAGACTGACAGATCTGCAGCTGAGTTTCACCTTTTCAGGAAAGAAGGAAGCTTTGCTGTGGGGTTGGATGTCACTATAGGATTTCATAATGCCAGAAAGAAGGCAAAGACTCTTAAGCTTGTAGGACGGAGGCAGAAATCACCTGGAGCCCAGGGTGCGTACTCCTCCTGTCTCTGCCATGAAGGGAGAGAGAGGGGGCATTGAACAGACTGAAGAGCCGGCATGGTGGCCATGACTTGTGGACCTGTTCTTCAGGGCCATTGTCTGAGCCTGGAGTCAGCAGCCTGGTAGCCCAGGATTCTGATAATTTGGATCTAACCCGGGCCACAGTGGCTTTCCATTTGTTTTGACCTGAAGTCAAGCGAGTAGTTTTATCACTGCTATTTTACCCTCTTCCCTGTCTCAGAATCTTTTTCGCTTACTCGGAGATAACAGTGAAGAGAGTCATCCTGCTTAGGATTATGGAGCAATGATTGCAGTGGGTAGGAACACCTGAGTCCCAGCTTCTTCCTTGTCGTGCCCTTCATGGCTTCAGATTCACTCTCTGGTTGTGGCTTTGGAAAGCCATGTCATTTCTCATGCGTTGGTCCTTTTCCTACCCCCCTACAAGATGAAGTTTCTCATCTCCCTACTCTGGGTTGGCTGGGAGAGTGATTTGCTTGTGTTTCTTGCAAAGAAGACTTATGTCCGGGGCCCTGCTTGTTTCCCCTGACATCTCTCTGAGCCGCTGCCTTGGTGTAGACTCACCCTTGCTCCCTGCGGTCCTTGTGAGCTGCGACCCCCTTGAAGCCTTTGCTGTTCGGCCTTGAATTGAGCCGTCAGCTTCAGAGGATCTCTCCCACCCTCAGGGAGCAGTTTGGAGGGTTCCATGAACTGGCCACCTTCCTAGTTTGTGGGACTTTGGGATGAGCAGCATGTCCCTCCACTTCTCACCTGTTGAAGAGCCATTCATTCATTCATTTATTGAGATCCTGTTCATTCATTTATTGAGGTCCTACTATGTGCCTCCAAGCTTGTTAGATACTGCTAAGAAAAAGCACATCTATTTTTGTTCTGACATAGAATATGAAATTGGAAAACAAAATTTTCTCCAGAGGTAGAAGAGCACTTCAAATGCTAGAAAGGGATATTCTAGGCAGTATGTACAACCAGAGGACAGTTTATCACAAGCCACCCTTGGTGTGTCTTTGAGTCATGAACAGTGACAGCGACAGTGCATCAAGAACTTGGCTTGCTCTGGTAGCATTTTGCACCCACCTTAATTATGTCCTGAAATGACTAAAAATCCTGCTAAAACAGGGGGGCTTAAAGCCAAGGGTGAGTTTAGAAGTAATGAGCATCCAAATATATGACTTTGTGTTAAAAAAGCAGACATGCAAGAAATTAAAAATATAGCTCAAAGGTTTAATGTTGCCTTTTAACTGTGCTTAAATTCATATTCATATCCTAACTGTCTGTCTCAAGTAGCCTAGTTTGATATAGTGAAGGCATAAACATACCTGCTTTCAGCGAGTGCTTCTGCAAATCCTATTTTGATAAGGTCTTAAATCTATTGAGAGCAGGACATAAAATTCCTCTGCACTTTCAGCAATAGGTAAAAGAGGGCTCAATATTTTTCCTTTTTAATTTTGCATTCAGACTGTGTAACCTCTGCATAAATCTCTCTCCTCCCACCGCCTGGGGAAAAATATGGGCAATGCATAGTGTGTTAGCAACATTTCAAGTGTAAATATGAAACTGGGTTGGTAAATTTTAATTTACCATTTAATAATTTTCTGATTTATACGAACTATTTTTAGTACATGAGACTTTCGAGATTTGGTGAAAAATATGCAGTAATATCTGCAGATGCTACACAAGGGTCATTGATAGTTTAGAAACTTATCAGATAAGAAGGTTTTCATCAGTACGTAGTACATCTTGGGTGATGCATGGAATCTGGGGCTGTAGATGACTGAAGGTTCTGCTAATGTGATTAATACCATTAAATTACTTACAGAGTGCTCACCGAATGCATGTAGATGTTCCCCAAGGAAGAACCATATTAAGTTTATTCTTCATTTCTGATAGTAGAATCCCACATTGCTGTTTAATTTCTCAAACTCCCTTTAGCAGATGGCCATTGCTGGCAGGTAGAGTGTGAACTCCAATGAGTTCTGAGACTGCTGGGGTATTACAAAAGTAAAGAAAGATAAAATTTAAGAACCACCCCACAGAACATTGTAGTCCTTAAACTCTTCTGTGGTTTGCTGTTGATACAGAGATCTATCCTTTGAAGATGACCTCTGAGTGGAAATGTGCTCTGGAAAAATCCCTTACTGCTGCCGCAGAGTTTCCTCTTCCAATGGAAGTGTTTAAGGTAAGCTGTCACTTAGCACTTGGGCTAATCTTTTTCAAGGATAAATAGTTGAAAAAGCATTCTCTGTCAAATCCTTTCTCACTTGTAGAAAAGCTACCTTCTTGGCCAGCTTGCTGTTTAAGTGTATGTCTGTTCCACTTTATTATTTATTTATTTATTTATTTATTTATTTAT
>PVJA010019807.1:0-14651 GCA_004027025.1 Myocastor coypus
GTAGCTCAAGATGCAAACCCAACTCTACACGCATTATTTATAGAAAGTAAAACAAAATCCCTATTACAAAAAAAGACCTGTGCGCTTCATACACTGTAGCACTGTGTGGAGTAGCTAATGGATGGAAATAGCTAAACTGTCAGCCCAAAGATGATTAGGCGAGGAAATTTTAATGAAAATCTCACAATAGGTGTTTTATATTTATGTGTGTGTGTGTGTGTGTGTGTGTGTACGTGCACACACGCACCCACACGCGAGGGCACACATGCGCACATATGTATAGGTAATATTACTTGAAAAAAATAAAAAATAAAAAAAATTTAAAAAAACCAATATTACTTGAAAGGAAACCCTGCTATCCCTGCTATTTCGCACAGCACAGATGAAACTGGAAGACGTCACACTATGTGAAAGGAGCCAAGCAAAGACTACCGTGTGATCTGACTCTTGAATAGAGTCTAAGCATGGGAGGTAATTGAACCAGAGAACAGGCAGCGCTTCCTGGAGTAGAGGGTGGAGGGGATTACAAACTTTCTGAGGCCTAAGGCCCACCGTCACAACTACACTTAGCAACACATTGTCTGCTTGAAATTCTACAAGAGGGTTGATCCAATATGTCCCTGTTCCCTAGACTGTAGAAATCATGTCAGCATGTAAATACATATCAAAACAGCACTTTCCAGGCTTTAAATATATAAATAGGTTTTGGTCTTTTTGATTATTCTTCAAAACGAAAGAAAATTTTTAAAAGTTAAAAATCAGAAATTACCGTTTCAGTTCTATACGTGAGTTTATTAACATATGACATTGTCTCTTATAGCATGGTGTCTTAGTTATTTTTCTCGCTTTGCTGGGACAAACAGCCGATACGCAAGCTTAGGGGAGGAAAGGTTTATTTACCTCACAGTTACTGGAGGTTTCATAATCTAAAGCAGCCTGAGTTACGTAGCAAGACCTCGAGACTATGTCGCCGTGTCCAGGATGATTGATTCCATACCTTCTAGAGACCGCTGCCTCGGGCAGCGGGGGCGACGCTCTGACAGTGCATGCTGTCGGTTTAATGGTTGGTGCCTCTCCTAGCCACGCCCCTCAAGCCCCGCCCTGGTCCTTTGGCCCCACCCCTTAAGCCTCATGCTTGACAGCCCCATGATTTACTTTTGGGGGACAACTAGGTACAAATCATACTTTTGGGGGACAACTAGGTACAAATCATAACACATAGACAAATCAATATGTTTATTTTAAAAACCAGCTGTGCCTGTGTGCACAGGTGAATGCACGTGCACAGACTGGAATGTGTGCGTAGTTGCGGTTAAGCTTCAATCAGGAAAGTAAGCCTGGCCTGGATGCAACATGCCTGCATCTTCAGGGGTGTCACAAGTGTGCCCTGTGCTACAGAAGGAACTCAGAGACGGGGGCCTGACAGAGCTCCCCTGCCAACCTCAGTCCTGGAAAGAGGCACTTTCCTCAATGACTCCAAAAGATACAGAAAAATCATCAAGAAAATGTCACTGAGAACAGACACAGGAATTAGGGGCTAGACCTAATGCTGGGGTAAGAGATCCGTCCATGGGGTGACCAAAGGTGAGGGTGTGGGGCCAGGGGTCCCAGTTTTCAGGAGGGAAGGGGCCAGCAGGGGCCCCGAGTAGAGGCCGCAGGCCCTGCCACTAGTGAGCACTGTGTGCTCGCTGTCACTCTATGCACACCGGGGCCAGGCCCACGAGGGCCTGTGGGTCTTCAATAAAGCCAAGCAAAAGTGCCTCGTGGCGTGGGGATGGAATGGCCCGGTGATGGCTCATGTGCAGAATGTCCTCTAACAGTCCCGTGTTCCCAGCCGTTGTTTTTGGAAGGCGACTGGATCCTACGGTGCTGCTCCTCTCAGCAGATGCGCGTGTGAATGGGTTGTACTGGGAGGAGGAGGAGGAGGAGGAGGAGGAGGAGGAGAAAGAGGAGGAGGAGGAGGACAAAGAGGAGGAGGATGAAGAGGAGGAGGAGGAACCTCGCTAGGGGAGACCATGGGGATCTGAGCCTGGAGAGGCTGTGAACTTGTCCCCCGTCTCGCCTCTGCTCTCTCCGCTTCCTGGCACCATGAGGTGAGTAGCCCTCCTCCACCTCACCCTTCCACCACACTGGCGCCAGCTGGCCATGGCCAGAGACTGCAGAACCGACAGCCAAAAGAAATCTCTCCTCCTTGAATTTGTGTGTGTTGGAGATTTTTCCCTCGGTGATGAGAAAGCTGTGCGATGCTCACCCAATACATACCAACTACAGATTCCCCCTGCCCACAGTGGAGGTGCTTGGACGTACCCACTAAGGCCTGCACAGACTGGCAGGCTGAGACCTAGGCGCTGAGCAGGGCTTCCACACTCAGCCTCCAGGAAGCAACGCCGACAGCCACCGGACTGACACCAAGCTCCTGGCCCTCCGCAGAAACACAGAAATTAAAACTTCAGGGCAGTGAAAGCCATGTTTTATTTTGTGACAATGATAAGCAGTAAAAGCATCAGAACATTTCTGGGATTTTTTTTTAATCCCTCTTTGAAATAAACCTAAAACATGGCAGTGTCAATTAAGTCACCGATAAAAATTTTGAATAGGACGAAACAAAGGGTACGGGCTGGGGTACAGCACCGGGTAGCTTCACCATCTGGGTCAAAGTCTCATTAATTAAAGATGCAAGGGAAATTCACTAGCAGAAGCAAGTGGCTCTTACCCAAGTTATATTCCCCTACATGCTGAGCAGTATACACACCCTGCAAAACCCAGGCGCCCCTCACACGCATGCAGGTCTGTACCCAGACACAGCACATCACATTCGCTCCTATTGCCCTTCTAGTATAACTGCATCTATGCCGTATTAATCCCTCCCATTCTTTTTTTCTTTTTTTTTTTTTGCTTTTCAAGTTATCTTGATTAACCATAGCATATACAATATTTTCCCCAAAAAAATACTTACATACCCAAATCTTCACCTTATCTTTCATTCCCATTGCAACACTGGACAAAGTTGACATTGTAGCACTGGGCCTGGTATGCCTCGTAACTGCCTGATTTGTAGTGGTGGATTCTGGTCCAAACTGCAAGTTCTTTGAAGCCTCATGGGGCACAGTCTGGGGCACTGTGGGTGGACGGTCATTCCTTTGGGCAAGAGTGGACTGTTTTGCCCTGTGGGATGACACTTTTCCTACTAGAAGGGCTGTGATGTTTGAATAACATCTGCCTTATTCCAGTTAGGAAGCCCATCTGTACAGATCTGGGCAGTAACCACAGTTCTATAGTGTACATTGAGTACATCCGCTTAACAGATTTTTGGGGGTGAGCATATCATCAGTTCCCTCCTTAACTGTGAATTTTTTTTTTTAACCTGCATTTATTACTGTCCCTCTCCTCCCTGAGATAAACCGTCAGGATGAGCTTGCTCTGCTTGGGGAAATGATTAATCACCCGCCCGCCTCGGCACCCACTTGGCGATCTGACGCCTTTCCCTATCACCTTCCAAACTACGATTTTCAAGTGTGCTCCCTAAAATCAGCAAGCTTCTTCCTGTCTCGCCAACACCCCCAGTCAGAGGTTACAGCAGCAGGGACAGGGAGTGGAGAGCAACAGATAAGAGGACAGAGAGGCCACCAATAATTACTCCGTGCTTCTCTGGCTTCAGGCTCCTAATGCTGCTTTCTGCCGAACTCCCAGCCACCCTGTCTTCTCATCCCTGGGTTTGCTGTCTACAGAAACCTCCTGCATGGCGGGCCCTAGCTGCCTGTCCCTCTTCCTCCGCCTCCACAACTGCACACACCACGTGAGCACGCACTCACAGAGGCGTAATTTAAACAGCTGTGCAGTCGCAGGCCAACCCCGCTCCTTTCAGAGTCATACAAAGGCAATGAAAAGAATCGCTCCTAGAATATAGGGCACACGTCAGATGGTGTGGGCCCCAGCGGGGCTGTGGAACACGTGCCTTAATAATGGGAACTCTCTGCAGCCTCCGTAAACTCCAGCACCTCAGACAGCTGGGTCTTTCAGAACACCAGACATGCCATTTACTAGTTGCTCACCTTGTCTTCTCTTCAAATATGTTTCCCTACGACCTGCTAGGCAGAGCTGGGTGTAAAACGCTGTCCTATTATGTCTGTCCTATTATGTCAGGAGACGGGACCATCTTCCAATACCTCCTGTCTCAACAGCCCGACTGATCAAAGCAGTTAGAAGCCAGGAGGTGGGGAGGAGACCAGGGGGGGAATTACAGATGCGTTTCTCATTGATTTAGTGAAGCTCCACAGCCCGCTATGCACACATTTTGCAAAATAGTTATTTCCAAACTCACAAGTCCATTAGTCAACGACAAGCAAATCTCATACCCAGAGGCAGTCCTCGTGCCGGGGTGGGGCTGGAATCATTTTTCAGCTTTTGAGCTCCCTGGAGTAACCTCCCCTGTGTCTCCTTATTAAGGCTGGGCTTGGAGTGAGTCACTCACTGGAGACATATTTAATCAAAATTACTCTCTTCCTTGACTTGGGCTCCTGATGGGCAGGCGTGGAAGATGAAATATTAATGAAAATGGAAGAGACAAAGAAGGAAGTCTACTGAGTGCGTTGCATATTTTGTTCCAAGACCATCTCTGCAAGGGTAGAAGAAAAAATTGATATGAGTGGGCTTTCAGAATTCTTCATTTGAATTGTAAAATAATAAAAAGAAAATCAAATTTTGTCTAAGAGCATAGCTGTGTTGAAAACCACAGTAAGTGCATTTTGGGGCCTGAGTAAGTTGAATTATAACTAGTGCTGATAAGTTTATTAAACCACCTAGGCTCAGATGGATTACACAAGCTCAATTATGCAAGCACATCAATTATACAAGTTCATTAAACTACCCAGGGAAACACACAGTGAGATATTTAGAAAACACTATACATTGTACCCATATCTTGCAGAGGGAAAGGAGCAAATAAATTGTAGGTAACTAGCTTTATGTGCTGCAAAGCAGAATTCCACCCATCAGACTTGATACATAGCATCGTGTTTGGCAGCTGCCGTGGCCATATGAAGACATGCTATAGATTTCAACACACAAATGTTAGAGGATTAAGTGACTTGAATAATTTTAATAAGCAAGGCATAGGGGATTATGCAGAAAACTATCAAAGGAAACAAACATTTATTTAAAATAAAGTTTAAAATAAAATTAGGAGGCCCAGCAGGACGGCTCAGTGGTCTAAAGCACCTGCTTAGGAAAGCTTGGGCAGCTGCAGGGACAGTGGTTTGATCCCCAGCACCACATGCTGCCCCAGCAATGCCCTGAGGGCAGGCTGAGCCGGCCATAAAAATAAATAAACAAACAAACAAAAGTTCTGAAACAAGAAACAAATAAAAGTAAAAAAATTCTTAAAAAAATAAATAATATGAAATAAAATTAGGCTCAGAAAATTATATATGTTTAAACTTTCAAGTCAATTTTGCTCATGCCAGTTTCATTCTGTATGTAACTTTGGGAAAGAGTCCTTTGTTACATAGATCTACATGCCTTTGATTCTCATGTGTGCATACCATATTTAACACATGGGTTAAGAGTCACAAAGCGAGTACAGTACTTAGTATGGAGACAGATTTATTTAGTGAGTGGGAGGTTCTAGAATCTTCCTCTGGTCATGGTCAAGAGATTAGGAAATCCAGCACTTAATTTCTAACTCTTTTTCCTTCCTTTCCAATTGCTAATTCTCCTTGTGGAAGCAGAGTAGAAACTGCTGCCCTTTCGGATTCCTTTCCACTGCTCTCCAATCTATTGGAAACCTCCACTGGTTTTATGGAGATAAAATTCAATAGGGCGAGGCTAGCAGGGCATAGTCTTGTCCCATCTGTAATCCTGTTGCTTGGGAGGCTGAGGCAGAAAGTTGCAAGTTCCAGACCAGCCTGGATACCACTGGGACTGGGTGAGATTCAGTTTCAACATAAAACACAAAAAGAAGGGCTGGAGAGGGAGGTCAGTGTGAGCACCTTGAGTTCAGTCCTTAGAACTGCAGGGAATCAGGAAAATTACAAGGAATGTGCTGTGGGCCCTGAGACCAGGAGGTTGAATCCTTGGAGTCCACAGCTGCCTTCAGCTCCTGTGGGAAAGACCCCAGACATGCTGAGGCCTGGAAGGCCAGCCCGAAGGGCTCCTCCTGCAGCTATGGCTAACGTGACCCCAAACTTCACCCTCACAGCTCGATCTTCCCGGACCCTGAAGGACTAGAAAGGACAGTGTGGGCGGGATATAAAGTGCAGAGCTCCGCATTGGCCTGGGGTGAGGAGACCACTTCAATCAATTCAGCTATGAGAACAAGGGTGAAAGGATGCAGACATGAAGAATGGAGCTCAGAGGGGCCTCCTGTAATCCTAACGCACACCTGTAATCCTAGTACTTGGGAGGCAGAGGCAGGAGGATCCTTTCGAGTTTGAGACCAGCCTGGACTACAAAGTGCATAAAGTGCATTTAATGCCAGCCTGAACTACATAGCAAGAGCCTGTGCGAAGAGGAGAGAAGGCCGCTCCATGTTCCTCCCAGCCCAGCTCCGTTGCTGCCCACGCACTGTGGGCCACCTGCCTTCCACTTCGTGATGCAGCTTGGTCAGGGCACAGAACCACTTCACCTGTGAAAGACGCACTGTGAGACGCCAGGAAATGGGAGATCAGTGCTTCCTCAAAGATAGGTCTTGCCTTTGTTCTCCCTAAATAATATTTTTGACCCATGGGAAGTAGAGGGCTCACCAAACTCTTTTCTCAAGCTACTTTGTGTTTAATGTGGGGATTTTAACCTTTTTAGTCTTTTCCTATCATTTTATTTTTCTGTTTGGCTGTACTTTATCTCATTCAAATGAAAGGTAGGATGTGGAACTTAAGCTTGTGTTTCTGAGGCGCTTCACTCGATATTATATTTTCCAGACGCATTCACTTTTCTACAAGTGTTCTGAATGTGTCCTTTTTTACAGTCGGGTAGTATTCCATTATATAGAGACAGCACATCTTCTTTATCCACTTGCCTGTTGATGGCACGTAGGCCACTTCCAAGCTTTACCTATTAAGAGTTATGCTGCTATAAATGCACGTGCACATGGATCACTGTAACATGTCTTTAATGCTTTCGAGGAGATACCCAAAAGGGGAACATCTGAGTCCAATTGGATTTCTCATTTTAATTCTCCAGGGAATCTCCAGACTGATGTCCATGAAGGTTGTACCAGTTTGCATTCCCTTCCACAATGTGGGAAGACAAGGACGAATATTTAAGTCGGCCAAAGAACATTGCCTGGTTGTTGGTGAAAGACCTCACAAATGCAATAGCTTGCTCTAGCAGTGCACGTCCTCTGCAGCTGTCAGGCACTAAATTCCGTGAGTGGAAAACAAGAATCAAAGAAGGTGAATAACTCACAGCGAGTTGCCCTTCAGGGAAGCATGGCAGGACTTTGTCTTTACTCAGCTTAGGCAAATGGCTCATCCACACCTGCAAGAAGTCCCCAGCTCCCTCTTTCTGTGGTCCAGATGCTCCTCTCCTACTAACTTCTAATCACTCTGCCCTGAAAAGCATGAGCAGTGGAGCCAAGGGCGACACACCCTTTCTTCTAGGTCTACCCCAAGCATTCTCCCCCTTCACATTTCTAAAGAACAGAGAGTAGACGCTAGTTAAATACCGTATTTCTCAGATAACTCCAGCTGAGTGAATTGACAAGATGCTATCAGTGGGCCTTTTGTTGTGTTTGATCCAGTTCTCTATAAAGCTGTGTAATCCCTCATTAAGTCTGCCCAAATCATACATCTCAGCTTAAGCTTTGAACAAAGTTTTTCTGTTTATTTCTATAATCTGAGGGCAAATCATGTTGGAGACACTGCTGTTACTTCCATGGACTGAATCTTAGATTATTTTTGTTTTGTTTTGTTTTGTTTTGTTTTAAAAAAAAAGCATACCCTTGTCTTCAACTTTTATTGTTATAGGGTCCCAATCAGGATAGGAAATGGATCATAGCTTTGCTTAGAACTGGAGTAGAGAGAAGGGGGTCGTTCAAGATGCTCTCCCTTAGGCATGCTGGTAGCACATCCTACACCGTGCACTGTGGGACTCAGTGCCTGGACATGGCCTCTTATTGCTTTTCCCACCCTTTTCCCTTTGTCCCTCTCCCTTTCCTCCAACTCTTGACCCCCTCTGCATTAGCCAAAGATCTAGCTCTCTGTTCCTATTGTCTATTTTTTATTTTGCTTATTAATTAACTTATACTTTGCTTTTCTCATGCAGGAAAAAAAAAAAAAGGTGATATTTGAGCTCACATATCTGATGTGTTTTGCTTTTCGTATCACCGTCTCAGGAAATATCCATTTTCCTACAAATGACTCAGATCTGCCCTTCTTTATGCCAGAATAGCACTGTCTTGTGCATAAATACTGCATTCTTTACTCAATCTTCTCTTGTGCCTGTATAGCTTTTATTCAAGATTTAGCTGTGAGGAGGTGTTGCTGCTGTAGACACGGCTGCTCAGGGAGCACCACAGTACAATACGTTTTTTGAAGCAGAAATGCATCTGTTATCTTTTATAGACACTCCCATACCCACTTGTCTATAGGGTTTCTCTTTGTTGTTGTCTAAGACAACCCGTAGTAAGAATTCCATTTTGGAGGGGAGGACTTCGATGCTTGGAGTCAAGCAATCTGAGAACCCACTGCAGAAGGGACCTGGGGATCTAAGAGGAGAAGAAGGGTGGAGACAGCTGGGATATAGCAGTTCTGTGGCTGAGATGAAGTTGTGACCAAGGTCCAGATGTCTGGACCTGAATGGGAGATGCAGAAAGGATGGTGCACAAAGAGCCAGATCACCAGAGCCCAGTGGCTGCAGGCCCAGGGACACTCATACCCTTAAGGTCAGGGTGCAGCATGAAGACAGGAAGTGGGTATCCATGCTGCAAGGTCATTGAATATGGAGACTCCAAGCTGATGAGTGACACTCATGGAGCCAACATCCGGCCAGATGGTCATGGTGAGACACAGGCCAAATGCACTCCTCCCTCCAGAGTCAGGCCCTGGCTTCCCACAGGTGAACCTGCTGCACTGCACTGGCACCAAGGACCTGCAGAGATGCTCAGCGTCAGCTTCCCTGGTGCTCTGGGAGAGAGCAGAACCTCCTCACCTTGGACTTGTGACAGACACACAGTTAGGATGGTAATGGGAGACACCTTGGTGCACCTGGCTGGCAGACAGGACCTTGACCTGGGGAGAAACGGTGGGATAGAGCGGGAAGGCTGAGAGCTTAGATCCTCACTGACAGAGCCAGAGGCATAGGGAAGCATTGTGCTTCTCCTTACCTGGAGGGAGACACTTGGACAGAGAACCCTGGGCCAGTTACACCTATTTCCACAGCTTCCCACCTCACGTGAACTTTCTTTGATGGATGTTCAGGAGGCCAGTTCACACTCCCCCTACACCCTGTGTGATTTCATCCATTTGTTCCCTCATTTTCTCAGTGGGCTTCATCATGTATGCACCATGATCTAGTATCAATATACCACATGAGCACAGGTCCTAGAAATGTGTTCTGTCTTTAAAGCATTTTAGCAAGGCATCGGTAGGTTAGTCTCACAAATAATCCCACTTAACTTGGAAAGTGGAACAGACAAAATGCATTGACCACTGAAAGCTGTAGGAGTGGTTTGTTGGCTACGAGCCTGGGGGATAAACCCAGAGCCTCCGTGCTGACCCTTGTACCTCAGCCTTCCGGCACACTGAGGCAAGGCCATGCACCACAGTGTCCAGATTGTGCGTGTGTGTGTGTGTGTGTGTGTGTGTGTGTGTGTGTGTAACCAGGGATCAAACTCAGGACCTTGCACCTGCCAGGTGGGCACTCATGCCCCTAAGTTATTTCCCCAGCCCCAATTATGCTAGCTTTGATCTTCTTTTTGCTTCTGTTTTTATTAGTCCATCTTTGCAGTACCTGATGGTTATATCCCTCATGAAAAGTCAGCACACACACATACACACACACACACACACAATACAGACCTTAATTCTTGTTTCATCCCATTTCTCTCTCCTCTTCCCTCTCTTCCTTCCACCTCTTGGTTCTTTTCCCTTCTCTCTCTGTTTCCTATGGTCTGCTTTTTGTTTTGTTCTTTCGTGTATTTATACTTGAGTTTCTCATGTAAGAAAAACGTGCGATCTTCGGATCACAAGCTCAAGGTTCAACTTCCTTTTGCATGGAAACCCATCTAGAACCATCTTCCAGGATGCGTGGGCTCATTCTGCTGTGGACTGGCCAGTCCTTCACGAAAGCCTCATGGCAGACGCCCCACCTGTCCATGCTCACGCCGTCTGCTAATGTGCAGAGGCTTTTCACATCCTTTACCTGCTTAGTGTGTTTTGTTTCAGACCGATCAACAACAGACTGTCATTTATGCATCTAAGATGCACGCCGGGTTTCAGGTGTGGCAAGGCTGCGATGTGTCCACCCAGAGATGCTGAGCTGCAGATGGGTCCAGGTATTGGCCCAGAACAGTTGCAAGGCCAACAAATGGAGTGATGTCCCATGGGACACACCGACATGAGGCTAAGAGAGGTCCCATGGCGGCACCACCCACTCCATCCTCCCAGCCTAGCACGGGACTAAATGTCATGAAGCTGGACACAGTATAGCTAATCTTGCCTTTTATTAACTTGAAACAAGTCCATAATGAAAACCGATGCGGGGAAGCTTCCAGGCACGATCCCTTCTCTTCCCTTGTAAAATCTCCATGTATGCACTGGCCACATGTGACAAACGCTGCTCTGCGTGTCTGTGGTCCTCACTGCCTCGTGAGCCCGGGAGACCACAATCTGTGTGAGGCCTGATGACTAAATGCTTAAAGGGACAATATAGATGCTGGTTTTCTCTTTCTGCCTAGCTTTTACAATCAATAGCAAGCCAGCCAGGTAGTTCAGCAGATTAAAGAGGTGCTTAGAGAGGTGCAGCACCCAGGGTTCCATCCCCTGCTTGCCATGCCAGTCCCGCCCCCAGGATGTGCTGAGATAAGGAATAACACTGGATGTGGTGACTCAGCCTGTGATGCCAGAGCTTGGGAGGCTGCAAACAGAAGAATCACTATGAGTCTGATCTGCGTAGTGAGACCCTGTAGACCCTGTACTAAATACATTTTTAAATAAATAAATAAAATTACTAGCAACAAGATCCACAATACATCCTATTTGATGGTCCTTGGACATTATTTTTAGGCAAATCTTCCTATGACATTCAGAGAATGTGACATCAATTCCCATGTCTCAGACAGGCACATGGAGGCTGAGATAGCTAGAATAGGCACAAGGGGCACCTTTTCCCCAACTTGGACCCTTGGGTACTGTCAGAAGCACTTTGGAAGCATGATCTTAGTAAATCTTCACATAGATTTATAAGACAGATAAGATATGATCTCCACTCTTTCATGAGAAGGACACTTAGAGGTGTTTAGCAACTTGCCGGGAGCTATTAAGCAGAAGTTCAGGGAAGGGCAGGCTTGGAGGACAGTTAGTTTTATTTTAGTGCCTAGGTTCTTAATGAGTTCACTGGATTTCCTTCTTAATGGCAGGCCTGAGGCACAAGCGGATAGTGACAGTGCATTAGTCGTCTAGCTAATGACCAGGTTTATGGTACTGCAAAAGTCTAATCCTTCCAAAGCTCTCAGTTTCTTCATCTTTGAGATATTGCACTAACACCTAGTGCAGAATGCGGATGTGAGCCGGGTGTGGTGGGGCATGCCTGTAATCCCAGCACTCGGGAGGCTGAGGCAGGAGGGTCAGTGAGAGTTCGAGACCAGCCTGGGCTACAAAACTGAGCTCAAGGCCAGCCTGACCTGTGTAGCGAGACCCTGTCTCAAAAAGACAAAAAAAGAATGCAGATGTGAATTTCTTCTCTGTCATTTCTAGGAGGTTTTTTGTTTAACCTGGATTTAAAAAAAAAAAAAAAAATGGAGACATTAGTCCTTGGTGTTCACTGTGGTTGAGTTATATTATTCTCAGCTGAGAGATGTTGTTGTGATTGTTGTTTTTGTTATTGTTCTTGTTGTTGTTGTGTATCTTTTTCTAAATGCTGGGAATCAAAGCCAGGGCCTCAAGTGCTTCACCACCCAACTGCACCTCACACCCATGCTTAACCTCTTGCAATAAGCCTAAAAAGTCAATCTGCCCTTTATCCAGCCCTGAACCCAAGAACATAAGGGCAGGAAAAGCTCAACAGCTCATATTTTCTTTATTGTTCCACTTACTATCTGTGTGACTTTCGGTAATTGATACAGTTCTCTGTATTTATAATTCATCATCTTAAATACAATAAAGTGGAGAAAATAAGAATAGTCATTTGGGTGTGGGATTAAGGAGATACATCAGAGCATGGTGGACAGCTTTTAAAAATAGAGCTGCCAACAAGGCACAGTGTCTCATGCCTGTTATTCCAGCACCGAGGAGGCTGAGGCAAGAGGACTGTTTTGAGTTCAAGGCCAGCCTGGGCTACACAGTGAGTTCAACACCAGCCTGAGCTACTAACCAAGATACTGTCAAAATACTGAAAGCATGATGAACTACCTTTAAAAATAGCTACACCAGTTATATATGATATCTGCTAATTTACATGCATGTAACCCCACCCTGTGAAGTGTCAGCAAAGCTTCTCATCGGTAAACTGAAGAAGTTGTCCAAGTTGTAGATGGCAACTGATGGGTTTCAGACTGCTCTGTTACTGGTCTGAGGGCAAACGTGGGTCAGTGAGATGGAAGCGGAAAGTCATGAGGTTATGAAG
Organism: Myocastor coypus; assembly: GCA_004027025.1. Classification (NCBI taxonomy): domain Eukaryota; kingdom Metazoa; phylum Chordata; class Mammalia; order Rodentia; family Myocastoridae; genus Myocastor; species Myocastor coypus. The sequence continues at coordinate 12,778 of PVJA010019807.1, forward strand.
GGAACAGAGTTTCCTAACATGGCCTTAGGAAAGCTGTTTAGCATTATAAAATAACCTCGACTACTCCCGCTTATCAGGATCAGGTTATAATAACTCCTACAGTTTCCATGTGACTCAAAGCTACTGCCAGGATACACAGCGGCTCCCCTTGGTTTAGGGTTTAAGGAAGAAGGATTTTCTTCCTCCCTGGGGATAGAACTGTGTCTGACAGAAACACAGCCATGAGCAAATTCTGAAATTTCAAGTGTGTTGTGGTGATATTAACAAATAAAATCATGAGATCATCCCTTACTCCCTACCTCCCTCACCAACATTTTGATCATGTTATTGATTTCAGACTCCATTTAGGAGACAAGAACATCCACAAGAAGTAACCCCAGCAGGATAACAGCGTTCTTCCAAGCAGAGGCAATGTCTCTGATTAAAAGAGAGTATTTTTGCTGACTTCCCGATATAAGTCAAATTATCTCATTTCTGCTTATTGGCTATCAATATAATCATATACATCTTTTTATAGAAGAAGTAGCTTTATAGATGGTAGAATTAAAATAGGTTTGGGGAGCTATAATCTTGGCTTAATTCTAGGTCAATGGCTTTTATTTATGAGACCATGGGGAAATAATCATCCTTTTATGAATCTCAGTCTACTCAGCTACAAGATGGAGATTAAGCGAGCTTCGGGACGTAAAAGCTCACAATGCATAGTGTGTCATCTCTAGTAGGAAGTTTGTAAAATTATGCTTTCTGTCTTCTCCCCGCTAAAGGTGTGTAGCTATAGAGGCTTCATAGTGGCTAGAACTGTAGCCCACACAAAATGTGCTCTTGACAAATGTTTATAGAATTAAGCTGCATTTAGAAAATACAAGGGCTGGCCAAATAGCTGCAAATAGTTTTGCAGAATCAAAGCACCTGAAAAGCAGGTGCAGGAGTTCAGAGTTCAAGCCCCAGGCCTGTGGTGCCAGCCTTGCCCCTGGGGTACAGTGAGACAAAATTGAGACTGGGCGTGGTGGCACGCATTTGCAATCCCAGCTCTTGGGAGGCTGTAAACAGGCAGATCACTACAAGTCCAATCTAGTAGTGAGATCCTGAACACTCTGTAGACCCTTCCTTAAAAAATACAGAAAAAGAATAGAAAACACAAAGAAGATAGATGTTTTAGAATAAAAGCTTTAGATCATATAAAACACAAGCTTAGTAACTCACATTCGAATATTTTAAATGAATGCTTTATAGATCCAGCTGAAAATGCAGAGTACCCAGACCTGGTTTTCGTCATGGGATTATTTACTTTCAACTACTCTTAAGTGAGACCACAGGGTTCCATAGTAGGAGGGCACAGTTTGAAGTCAGATTTGAATTTATATTGAGTATATTTCATTGGCTTAAAGATGCCACTAATCACAAGATGGGTATGCATAATTGATGTGTATATAATAATGCTAATACACTGAAGCATGACTTCTCATGCATTAATTGCATGATGGAATCTTGTTTCAGAAGCATTAAAACAGGGAAAGCCTGGGCTGATGGGGTGCGTTGTTGAAACAATGTGATCTTCAGTTTCTCCACCAGAAAAATAAGTCTGGAAATGAAAAAACTATGATGAGAATCTCACCAAGAAAAAGATACAAATATCTTTCACAAATCTTAAGACATTCTGAAACTATAGTTTACAAACGAACATTTTATTTGGCGAAGCTCAGTGGTCTAAAGAGCCTGCTTAGAAAGGCTTAGGCAACTGCAGGGACCGAGGTTCAATCCCCTACACCACATACTGTACCAGCCCCACCCCCAGGGCAGGCTGAACTGGCCCTGCTGAGGGTCAGGCAACAAACCTAAGCGACCGCCTGCCTTGTGACCGAGTGAGGCTAGAC
>PVJA010019807.1:14751-37951 GCA_004027025.1 Myocastor coypus
AAAAAAAAAAAAAAAAAAAAAAAAAAAAAACCAGGGAGTGGTGTTTAAATTTCAGATGCAGTGAGTGTGTCCCCTAAGATATTGCTTGCCCTTGGCTTCTTACAGCTTTATTTCCATGATGACTCGACTATGTCACAGAGCCTGCTCCCCCAGAGCCTTTTGCTAGTGTGTGTTGTTCACCTACATTTATCGTTTTCCCCACCTCTGCCTTCTTAAGATCTTAAATGTACCTCACATTCGCACTCATTTCTCCTGAGTTTCCACCTCCGCACCTCCTTTCTTGCATAAAGCATTCATTCTACTTACCATGTCCTGTAGGCACCCGTAGTGGCTCATGTGTGTTTGCTTGGGATGTTAAAGATCTCTGTCTTATTTGAACTACTGGGCTTTACTGATTTTTTTTTTTCCTATCTCAAAGCCTATCCATAAAATTACTCAATTTTTGTTAACTAATTTTGATTTTATTTTATTTCTATTTTTATAAATCATTTATATATATATATATATATATATATATATATATATATATTTATTTGTTTAATTTAGTGATCATCCAAACATGTGCCCTCATGCCCAGTTTTGGTGGTCAGCTTGATGTGGGGCTTGCACATCATATGGTACTGGGAATCAAACCCAGGTCCTTGTGATTCACAGGTAGGGGCTTAGCCTACTGAGCTATCTCCCCAGCCCGTTCTTAATTTTAAACAATACAAAAAAAAAAAAAAAACCTCCTTAATTCAGATAGAAGGGCTTGTCAAGTTCTTATTAAAGTCAACTGCATATCCTCATTTCCACTGAAGTAAAGGTAGCTGAGCCTACATGAGTGAGAATGATATTATAAGAGGGAGACATCGCATCTGCACCTACTACTCTGTTTGTAATTATGAAGCACTTAGGACACACCTCACATTAATGCAAGCTAGGTTTGGCACTGCTAAAGAATTTCCCGTGGAGATGGCCCCAAACTTCTCTGATTCTCTTCCAGCTACTTGACAGCTTCTTCTCTTTTTTCCCCTTTGGTACCAGGGATCAAACTCAAAATGTTGCACTTGCCAACTATTTCCCTGGCCTGACAGCGTGAACAGAAGTACCTTTCTTCCGGTTATGGTTGTCTAGTTGTCCCTCCAAAGCCTCATGCAGTCACGGGGCAGCTTCTGGAGTTAGTGATTGATTTTTGTGGGTGCAGATGCTGCACCTGCCCTGGGTCTGCATTACAATGTGAAGAGGGGAGACAGGCTGGCCAGCCTCCTGCCCGAGCTGCTGCCACTCCCTTTGCTCTTGTTCTTTGCCATCATTGTGAAAGATTGCTCTTCCTCATGTGCCGCTCTGCCTCGTAGCCAGCTGAGTACAGACAGAAACCTCTAGCAACTGTCTGAGTTAAATAAATCTTTCCTTCCCTAATTTTAAGTGTCAGGTATTTGTCCCAGCAAGGACAGTACAATAACTGAGACACTTCCCTTTGATCTAGCTGTGACAGTTTCTGTGCGTCAATACCATTGGCATGGGGATAAGATAATATTTGGGCCAGCCAGATCACTCAGCAGATTAAAGCATCTGCCTAGGCAGATGCAGGGGCCAGAGGTCCAATCCCCAGCCTGCCGGGCCTGCCCTGCCCCCACGGTGTGCTGAGATAGCAAATGAGACTGGATGCAGTAACATGTGCCCAGCACTTGGGAGGCTGAAAATAGGAAGGATCACTAGGAGTCCAGTCTGTGTAGTGAGGCCCTATATTACATACATAATAATTAAAAACTGGAGATAATATTTGGCTTTGTGGGGCTGGGTAGTCACTGTGGAATTTCCAAAAACTTTCTCACCTCTATCTCTTGCTGCCAGTCACCACTACTAAAAAGTCAAGACAGGCAAACACATCTACAGACCTTGCCTAGGTCTGAAACCTACCCAGTTTCAGAAAGACCGGTGTCCAGAAGTGTGTCTAGCTCTGCTTTGCCAATGTACGCAACTTGAGACTCAAAATAGTACCAAGGAAACACGTATGAGGGCAGCACATACCAGAGCAACACGTATACATGTGAGGGCAACACATACACAAGGTAAGCGCAGGCTGTTTCCACAATAGGACAACGGCACACAACAAGGCTTTAAGATGGAAACGTGACCCGGTCGCCCTCACTGAGCTCTCTGGTGGCTCCTCCCCACTCCACCTCCAGCTGTTTGCAGATGACCTGTGCTTCTCAGTCTCGTGTACCTTGATTTGAGGCATCGCTGGCACACACACACACGTGGATCTGATCCCCACCACTAGAACAGAAGCAGAACAAGCCCACCAATTCATCATTTTCCTACCCAGCATCATATTCAAAATTGACAGAAAAATGACAAAAAGTCATTCCATGGTGGCTAATATTTCGGCTGTCCCCTTTACCCTTCTCCTTGGGATTTAACTGCTACTGCACTTTGTGTTCTTCCTAAATGTGCTGTGCTATTGGTTTGAGCTGATGTCAAGCGGAGCCCCATGTGCAGCGCACTGTACCCCGGCAGCAAGGACCAAATGCCACCACCCTGGTCCCTGCAGTGCTCAGAGCTACTACCTGGCTCACACTAAACATCTCATGAACATAAGGACATCTTTGACACTTTCTCCTCTCTTTTTTGGGGGTACAGCAGAAGTCACCCTAATAGGTCTGCATGTTCTCCATAGCGTACACCACACCATCTGGCCAGAATGATACCATAATCTCACACAGTGTGCTGGTGGTCCTTTGTCATTAAAGTTATGGGTACATGTCACACTTGATGACTTGGGAATCCCAGACACTGTTTATTGGCTTCAGTTTGTTCGATCAGTTGAGAGAGCATTCAGTGTTCATCCCCAGGTCTCTTCTTCAATTTTCTTCTGTTTATGTTTGCTCAGTCTCAAACTGGTTCAGCTCTGAACCAGTGTGTGCACCTGCACTGGCCTGAAGAGTTGCCTTGGCCACTGTGTAGATAACCAAGGCTTCTGGTCTCCTCCAACCCCCATGTCCCCTGTCTGCCCCAAGATCACAGTGTCCTTGTCCATTCAGGACACAACTGCAAAATGACTTCAACTGGGTGACTTGGTGGGGGGGGGGGGGAGTCATTTCTATGGTCTTGAAGTCTGAAACTTCCAAAGTCAAGATCCAGCATATCTTTGGCCAGTCTACTCTTTGGCCCAGCTCTGTCTAGGTGATGTCTCTGCCCACCTGGCTTTCCAGCCAATCTGGCACTCCCAGAGTTCTTGGAGTTCTGTGGCGATCAGTGTGAGTAGAGCCCACAAGGTTCCGCTCGGTTATGTCTACCATGGCTAAGCATGCCAAGCCCGGCTATCCTTGTCTTTGAGCCCCTGCCAGGAACGGCAGAGGATCCCTGAAGCCCATATTGTAGTCTTTATTTCACAATAGAAATGGAAAACAAAAAGAGTGCCCAATCTGCCTCCTGCACCCTGACTCATTTCTCCTTGCTGCCTAATGTTTCTTAGTGTGGAGGGGAAAAGTGGGTTTCAGCAAAGGGAGGCCAATTTTCAAAACCACACATTGGGCAAGCACAAGAGGTCTCCAGCTAGAAAGACCTGCTTCTGCTTCCTTGCAGCCTACCTAATTCAAAAGCAATATTAATAATGTTTGTTTTTTTTGGTTTTTTTTGTTTTTAAATACCAGTCCTGCCCATAGCCCTGGGCTCTGCTCCCTGCCACGGTGCTGTCTGTACGCAGAGGGCAAAACAGTGATACACAATTTATGACACCCTTTATTTTACAGCTGCGCAGCCCTCTATAAATGCATTTGTGGACTCAGCCAGTTTACTTCTTGGCTGATAACCTGTCCCTTCAAACTGGAACGTCTGAGGTAAGGATTCTATTTCTCCCACGTACAATATTTAATGAGGCTGTAATCAACATAACTCATTTTCCTAACACCAGATTCTCTTATATGATAAATTTCACATTGTTGTATGGATCAAGTCCACAAAATAATGAAGAAATAGTAGCAACCTAGCACTGTTAAATGCTGGGCATGCATTCAGTGTCTACAGGAATCTCCATAAATCTCCTTCCCAGCATCATAAAATGATGCGTCTTAGCATACTCTACTTTTTCTTGATGTAGAGTTGCACATGCGGTTACCAGAGCACAGTAAGAGACCGTTAAAAATGCTACAAGGATGTATTGGTTACTTTTCTCTCAATACTGGGACAAATACCGGGCATTCAAAATGAGGGAAGGAAAGGTTTATTGAACTCACAGTTGCTGGAGGTTTCATAGTTTACGGCAGCCTGAATTATGTAGCAAGACCTTAGAGCTTTATTTGCTCAGGACAGAGGGTCAGTGCTTCTGCATTCTCCAAACATCTCTCTATGCCTCAAGTGGCCGAAGTCACAGACACCACCGTCCCATGCTACAGTGTCTGGTGGACAGGCTGGCATGCTGCTATGTCCAGAATGGTGGGCTCCACACCTCTGCAAAGCCACAGGCCTGGGGAGCAGCAGCGCTGTCAGTGTAATGGTTTGTACCTCTCTGGCCCCGCCCCTCAGCCTCATCCTGGTCCTCTGGCCCCTCCCCTCAAGCACTCACTGCTCCTTGAGTTGCGTCTGCCCCTTAACATACATGAGGCTTTAGGGGGACAACTAAACACAAACCATAACAAGGACATCTTGTGAAATTCCCTTTCCTCTTACTCATCCATTTGCAGGAGACTAGCTAATTAAATCATTGCTATGGGTCTTTGGGCGAGAAGATGCAGCTAGCTTCTCTCAGCTCATAGATGAATACTAGAAATAGACATTTTCAACTAGCAACTAGCACTCCTTATCTCGAATGCTAGAAAATACCTCTGCTTATCTGTGGTCAATGTCCAAGGGGAAAGACTGATTTCCTCCAACAACACATCAACCGCACATTCGGTATACACTGGTGGGGTAGAGGCTATGTACCTGTGGCCCTAACAAAGACCCCAAATCAGGACCATAACAACAATTCATTGCCTTGCTGTTGTGGACAGCAAAAAGACAAAACAAAGTTTCAGTAGGGTTGTGCATCCTCTCAAACCTTTCAAGCAGAACTCTTTTTTACTTCCTCTACCTTTGGAATTGGGGACCATCTTCCATGTTTGCTCAGTTCCAAGTGCATGCCTCCATTCTCTGCACCATTGGCCATAGCTGTCTTCCCTTTGAGTGCCCATGTTTGCCCATGGCTCCCTCTCCTCTGTATGTCCCTTCTTTTCTTATAAGCCACCCTCACAGTGGAGCAAAGGGCAGCTCCATGAGGACCTCAGTTGAATTCATTGTATCTGCCAGGACCCCGTGTTGAAACAGGGGAACCCTCTGAGATATGCAGTTAGAATCTGCACCTGTCCCTTTGAAGTACGCAACCAACTTTATTGGCAACTGGCTGCATACATCCACATTAATTTTGGTTCCCGTCTAATGTCAGCATTCAGGTGCATGTCTGTAGGATAGAGATCCTTGCCCGTGTGTGATCAGGAAGAATGAGGGGAAAATGTCTGCATCAGAGCACATAGAGACCAACAGATTCCACGGGACTGGAGGCAGTGTCACACCTTTACATTTGGCCTGTAGGAATCTCCCAGGGTGACTTTGTAGTGGGATTTGGAACATACACTCCTGGCTGGCCACAGAAGGACTCTGTCTTACTGAAGTCCTCTCCATGAACCATCAGGTACAGAGGAACTGGGTCCAGAAGCCCAGCCAGAATTAATGTCTCCCAGGAGGATTAAAGGATGCTGACTCAATTCTGAACGGCTGAACCATAATGTCAGTATGCTAATTTTTAATGGGAAATCTGTGTCAGACAGACTGGAAGGCTTGTTTTACTGTGAATAAATTCATGTCTGTGCGACATCGACAGCAGAACCAGGTTGTGCCTCAGCGAGAACAGAGGGGAAGCAGGCAGAGCTCATGGGGACTCAGCTCCTGCACTGCCTCAGTCTTTGACTCGCTTCACATAGAAAAACTGCACATAACATATTGGTCACTGGTGATGTTGATTACCACGTTATTTGTGCCTTACACTGTACCATCTTTTTAAAAATGTATTTCGTGAAGTGTCTACAAGGTCTCACTGTGTAGATCGGATTTGTAGTGATCCTCTGTCTTCAGCCTCCGAAGTGCTGGTATTATAGGCACAGGCCGCCACGCCCAGTCTCAGTTGCCATCTCAGCATGTCCCCAGGGGTTGGGGTCAGCATGTCCCCTGCGTCTGCCAGAGCAGGCGCTTTTAGTATGCTGAGCTGTCTGGCCGGCCCGCATGGTACTAATTTTGCGTGTGTGCAACAGCTTCTGTCTTTGCCGGGATCGCATGAGGCGACTGCGACAGCTACGCTCATTTCTCAGAGGGCGACAGAAAGTGGCTGAGTCCTTTGCCAATGCTGGGAGGTTTGTTAGTGGCAGAACTCAGAGAAAAATAAAAATATACAACAAACCCAAAATAGCCCTCTCTTCAGCTCTGTTCCAAAAGACAAACTTTTCAACAAGGGAATCCTGGGCCTGGCCTAGCTATGTGACAGTTGATTTCTAGTAATGTTTAAACAAGAACTCTAGCATAAGTCTTTCACATAGTATTGTAAGGAAGGAATAAATACTTCACATCTCATTATTTATTTCCTTACTTAGCACAAAGTCTTGCTGTGCAGTTCGGTCTCATAGTGTTTCTCCTGTCTCAGCCCCCTCAGAGCGAGGATTAGAGGAGTGCATCACCACACCTGGGTCCAAGGCTGGCATAGCATGTGGTACTGACAATGGAGCTTGGCTCCTTGCACTTGCCAGGCAGAAGCTTAGACTGCCGGGACTATCTCCTTAGCACTCTGCCTCACTTCCTGAAGCCTCGGTTTCTGTATGACTCAGCAGAAAAGACCAGAAAGCTACCACAAGCAAAGAAAACCACAGACAAGTGTTTCCTATAGGTGTAGCTATCATCAGCTTCAGCAAAACACCATCAAACCAAATCTAGAAAGAGATAAAAAGCTGACATACCATAACCAATTGGAATTTGATATGAGAATGCAAAGCTCGCTCCAACCTACCAAAACGAATCACTATAATGCAGAGCGTTCAAAGAAGAAACTCCAAATAAGATAGGATGAGCTCAACAGATCAAGAAAGGAATAGGTACTGTATACCATGAGTAGAAAAACAAAGTTTCCTCAGCACAACAAAAATATCAGCACACATGAACACACCCTAGTGTCGTATGGCCTGAGGAAGGGACACAAGTAGGCAAGTAAAGAAATTAATCCGAAAGAAACCACAGAAAAGTTCTAGACTGAATAAACAAAACTGAGGATGTGAAAACTAAGATCAAGATTTTAACATTCAATTATATTTCTATAGATTAATATTGAACATTTGAAACATAAAATGAAAAAACACAATGTAGTTCACTGTAATATCAAAGTGAGTTAATTAGAATAAAGTATAGCAAGTAGAGTACAAATCTCACACATGAAATATAACAAGAAATAATAGTTGGAAGAAACTAAGGAAGAACAAAACAAAAGAGAAATATATCACTTATCTTATTAGAGATGAAACATGTTAAAAACCACGAAATTATCAGTCAAATCAGCCCCTAGGAAACTTCCTGATGAATTTTAATGTAGTTTCATTTTTTATGTATTTTGTAGGGTCCTCAGGTCTCGCTGCACAGATCAGACCTGTAGTGATGCTCCTGTTTCAGCCTCCCAAGCACTGGAACTGCAGTGATGTGCAAGTACATGTCGTCTTTGCTAAATTTTAAAAATCACAATGGAATCATTCAATTCATGTAGAAATACAAAGGACAAACAATGGAGAATTAAAAAGGAAAAAGAATTCAAGGTATCAGTTCCCAAAATCTGAAGGTAGAATTGTACTGGAATAAGGAAAAAAAATATAAATTACTAAGTAAAATGAAAAATTTGAAAGTAACCACTTAAATGTATTGTGCGTTGATTTTTGACAAGACGTGAGGACAACACAGTAGGAAAAAAACAGACTCTTCTATAAAGAGTGTGAAAAAATTAAATGCCCACATGCAAAGGGAAAATGTTGAATTTCTGTTTCACACCATCTTCAAACACTAGCTCAAAATCAGTCACAGGCTGAACTGTAGATCTAAACACTTAAAAGGAATTATAAAGGTAAATTCAAATACAATATCATAAACTCTTCACTAAACCAAATATGGGGAAGTTTCACTACTTCACAGTGGAAAGGCTTTGAAATAAATAGCTTGAAGGCATACCTTCAAAATCTGAAGGACTGTCTCTAAGACAGAAGAATGTATTTTTCGAATCATTGCTCATTATGGACTTGTCTCCAGAATGTACAAGCACAAGGGCCTGAGTTCAATCCCTGGTTCTAAAAAAAGAAATCTAATCACAAAGATATGCTAATTTTTACATGGGAAGAGCTTTTGAGTAGTGTATTTCTAAGGAAAATCAAGTAACAGCATATGCTGGCAAGAATGTATGGAAAGCATAACCCTTACATATTATTATTACACAGGTAAATTCATGCGCTTATTCTGGCAAATAAATTAGGCTTCCTGAAAATGCTAACCATAGAGTTTCCATGTTACTCAGTAGCCTCCTTCTAGGTAGATACTCAAAGGAATTGAAAACGTATGTCCTCACAAATAACTCTAGGAAAATGTTCAGTACTCCTAATAGCAAAAAGAGGAGGCTGGCCAAGTAGCTCAACAGATAAAGTGCCTGCAAGAAGAAGCAGGGACTGGGGTTTAATCCCTGGGCCTATTGTGCTGGCAACACCCCCAGAGCTTGCTGAGATGGCAATTGAGACTGGGCATGGTGGTGCGCGCCTGTAGTCCCAGCTCTTGGGAGGCTGTAAACAGATGGATCACTATGAGTCTGATCTAGTAGTGAGACCCTGAACACCCTGTATACCCTTCCCTAAAATACAAAAAACAAAACAACAACAACAACAAAAACAAAAAAACCCAGAAAAATGGCCCAAGTATCCATCAACTGACGAGGGGGTGAATAAAATGTTGTCCAAGTGATCTATCCATGCATTGGGAATATACTTCACCCTAGAAAAGGATGGAGTATTGATATGTGATACAATATAAGTGGACCTTGAAAGTATGATGTCAGAGAAGGATACAAAAGATCTTGTATTGTCTAATTCTATTTTCACCAAATGCCAACAATAGCCAGGTTCAAGATGACAGGAAGAGTTCTCCACGATGAAGAGCCTGGGTTGCTTGGGATTGGCAGGTAAGGATGGAAAAAATGATCTTCCAAATTGCTTCATATAAATCTGGAGGTCTTTCTAGGGGTGGTCATAAAAGGTTCCTAATATTAGGTTATTGACAACTCTGTGAATATAAAAACTAAATATTATGGTCTAAACAATTTTGGTGCATGATTTACATCTCCATATAAGTTATTATGAATTTTTAAAAATACATTTATTTTTAAATAAATCCTGATTGTTTTGATCTCTTTGTCCAGCAAAAATTGTGCCTCTTAGTAGACAATGCTTATCAGATTAAGTCAATGCAGCTTGGACAGTCTTGGTTCCCTAAAAACACTGTGCTGTGTACCCCAACCCCGTATGATTTTCCATCCCATTTGCAGCCCCATGGACTGCACTGTGGTGGACATTTGGGATTACCATCTTGATCTCTGGCCTCCTAAAAGTCTTCTCATATAAATGCTTCTGATTGGACCTGGATCCCACCATGCACTCCTCCTCAAAATTCTACTTAAATCTTCCTGAGTTCTGTCACAAAACCTAGCCAAAAACAGCCAACTGAACATGACTCTAGTGATACATAGCTCGACAACCGAAGATTCTACTCTATCCTCCAGCCCCACACTAAGGTGTACAGGGGTGGATGTTGTCATGTTTATTTTCATGGCAGTCTAAGCAGAGTGCTAGATGGTGAAGCCCTCTAAGAAGGGTCCTACCGTTGTTCTTGGTATCTTAGTCTTGTTCCTTATATTAGGAAGCTCCGCACTTATATGAATTATGAGTGTTTGTGTGCATGTCCTGAAAGGACACATGTGGGTGAGGAAGACGGAGATGACTAACAGAAACCGGGCTTTATTGCTGCTCTTGCTGGAGGCTATTCTGCTCAAAAATGGGAAATAACATGAAAATCAATAGAACATAATAAAAGTGATTAGAGGAGAGAAGCAGGCTGCGGCTGCCCTGCCTCTCCGGGGCGCTAGTCCGCACCCTCCTGCGTTCCCTGCCTTCTTGCCTTTACAGACAAGTAAGGCGCTCTTCACCACAGGCCTGGGTTCTGAAAGCCTCGGGACAGGGGAAACTAATTGCAGCCACATGGAGCTCCGGAGGCCTGGCTTATTGACACAGCCTCCCTGCAAGACCAGAGGCCTCTACCAAGTGACTCTAATTGGCCCCGACAGCAATCATGGAGCATTTGAGCTTTGCAAAATGATTGGATTCACTAGTCTTGATCTCAGCTAAAAAACAAAACAAAAAAAACCTACGGATCTATGATTTATCTTTAAAAAAGATTTCACCTGTTTGTTAAAAATGGACACAGGATGGGTTTTCTCCTCTATCTTTTCTAGGGAGATAAAATTCACCCTAGTTCTTGTGAATCAAATGTGAAAAAGATACATAGTGTTTGAAATACGTGTTTCCTTACCTAAGAATCTGATGTTTAATAAAGAGTTAGTAATGTTTCATAGATTAAAGATAATGTCACTATGTCAGTCCAGGGATTTTATTTATGATCCATTAGGGAAGACCTAAAGCAATTCCTTGGGATGTATCGCACGCTCATTCTTTTGCAACTTAAGAAACTGAACCCATCCGTTGTCACTGACTGTACCTCTACCTTCTCCAGCATCTCCGGTCCCTGTTTCCTTTGATAAACTGACTCATTGCTTTCCAGTAAAGCAAATAGGGTAATGCTACATTTTTCAGAAAAAAAAAAAACTGACAAAATTCATTACCTTTTTTTTTTTCATTTCTAAAAAGAATATAAAAATCAGTTTAAAAACATTCAAAACAACACAGAATTTCACTAAACAAAATCATTGGCGTTCAAATTGTTGTTACTACCTCAGCTACTTTTCTCATTGCAGAGGCTAAATGCCCAGCACTCAAGGTTAAAAGAGGAAAGGTTAATTTCAGCTCACAGTTTGGTGACCTTTCCATCCTTCCCTGGATGGTTCCAAGGTAGATCAGGTGACAGAGGAGAAACAGCCCATGGTAGAGCAGGCAGGAGACAGGGAGCAGTGACAGCAAGTTCAAGCGTGCCTTCCTTCCTGCCCTTACATTCCTTCCGCCAAAACTATAAGCTTATTGACAGGTGCCACCCACAGTAGCGCTTTCGTTTTCCATGGCCAGATCTATGCAAATTCCAGCATGGGTACTAATTCGATACCACACACCCTTAGTCCCAGTGTTACAAGTCCTAGATCCAGCCAACCCCAACAAGCTCCACCTGTGACTGCAGGAAGACTTGGGGAAGCATCTCGTTATAAATCACAGTGTACTTATTCTAGAAGAGCTGCTATTTACTACTAAAGAGTATTTGTGCTCAGTGTGTACAATGAGTGATGTCCTAACACAGTTATCCAACAGTGTATAATTCAACAGGCTGACATTTTCCTTTCTAAAGAAAACATCTCAGAATATTTCCAGATCACTATTTTCTTATTCCTGAGAACTCACATCACAGCTGCTTATTTTTCTGTAATTGCTACATTCAACCCTCACAAGAATTACTAAGAAGTAGTCCATGCTTCAAGAGTCTGTATGTATCACCAGTCTTTGAACTTTAATTAAGAGAACACAGGAAATGGATTAGAAATAGAAAAATTAAAAAAAAAAAAAAGATGGTAAAGTAGCGTGTCTGTCAATAGGGGAGGCTGGGAGGCTGAACACTAGATTGTCCTCCACCAGTGTGTAAATGAGCTACTAGTGTTCTCAGAAGCAAATTCACAGGGGCATCTGCCTTCTACATGTGGAGCTGAAAGCCTCATGGGAAGCACTTGAATTTGCCATTGAGGTCATGGCTTTCATGACCATGAAAAGTGGACAGATCTCCATTGACTGGTGCCCTCACACGCCTGGAAATATCCTTATGACCACAATGGTGACTGCATTCCTCTTGGAAGTCACCTGCCTCTCCATTTCCCCTCATAGGTGGCCCCATTTCCATTGACTGTGCCTTTATGTCCAGAATCAGCCAGGGCAGCATGCCTGTTGGCAAGAGAAGGTTCCCAGGAAATCACCTGGACCAAATGTAGTGAGGCACCCTGAGTGGGAGCCTGGACGTTATCCAAAGCCGGAGGAGACAGGAGGACGATGGAGAGTTATGTCTACTACAAACTCACACCGTGTGCCCCACAGCACAAATCTCACCTTTGGGATCAGCACACAGTGGCCCCACATTATATAGGATCCTACACTCACTGCCATCTGTTGAGGGACCCAAGCTGGCACCCAGAAGAGGCAGCCCATGAAGAGAAATAAGAAGAAGCTGTGCCCTGATTTCGTACTGGGGCTGGCAGAGTCAAGTCAGGATTGCACCAGAAGATAACAATTGCACCAGAGATTAGAGAGAAAAGCCCTGATTTAGACCAGATTGGAATTACTGAAAATGAGTTTGTTCTAATGCCTAAGAATGACCAAAGGCTATGCAAACTTCTCATTCAGTGATGGGGAGAAAATGGTCAATAATCGAATTGAAAGATAGCAACTGGAGAAACAGAAACTGTTTCTTAACTTGCCTGTCAAACTCAGTCCAACCACCTACAGATAGCCTGGCATGCACAGAACTACGTGTCAGTTGAAATGTTAGAGTGGAAATGGTAGATGTGGAATGTTGCCCTCAGACATCGGGGATTTATTTTACAGGCAACATCACTCAGATGTACACCTGTGGATAGTGTTCTTTGCCTTTGACTTCACTTCTCTCTTCCCCATCCTTCCTGTTGTTGGGCACAATCCCCATCACCACAGCTTAAAGGAGTAGGTGAAGTTAGCTCATGGCTTCGTGGTATTCAGTCCATGGCCATCCACTCCAAAGCAGGAGTGTCATGGTAGAGGGGGTGGAGGAACAAAGCTACTCATCTTCATTAACCAAAAAGCAAAGGAGGGAACAGTAACAAAGAGCCAGGGTCCAGACATACGCCACAAGGCCATGCCTCCAAGGGCCACCCACGTGTCCCACCAATGCCTCTGGGAGACCCCTGAGCATATCATTTTGACCCTCCAGTCTGACCACAACACTTATGCATTTTGTCAAATGATGTTCAGCCCATGGTGTTGCTGAGCTCCTGCTATGAACCTAATTCTGTGTTTGGAAGATGCATAGACACGAAATTACCTGTCTGCAGTGATACAGTGTGAACTGGACTCAAAATACACATCTGCTAATAAAAACAACTTCCGGACAATATCAAAATGTGTTGTTCTTTTTTTTTTTTTTTTTTTTTTTTTTTTTTAAAGGTCTTTAATCTTTATGTATTTAGTGCAGGGTCTTGCTACACAGCTTGGACTCATAGTGAGCCTCCTGTCTCAGCTTCCCCAGAGCTGGGATTACAGGCATACACCACCACACCCAGTTTCAGTGACCTACACAGTGTGCCCAGGATTCAAGGGCCGGCATGGCATGTGTTACTGGGTATCAAACCCAGGTCCTTGTTCTTTACAGGAAGGTGCTTAGACACCTGAGCTATCTCCCCTGCCCACAGAATATTAAATAGTTTGAAGGCTTTGTTTATAAGATCAAGAACACCTAATCTTTAAAGTGTTTTATATATTTATGTTTCTGATGAAATATGCTTATGTGGGTGGCCAATAAATGCAAAAAGAGAGAAAGAAAGAAAGGAAGGAAGGAAGGAAGGAAGGAAGGAAGGAAGGACAGCAACTAAAGAAATTGAAAAATATATACCTTGGTCAATTTGGACTTCTTTAAATTAATGGTTATTTTACTAGAAAAACAATCTGCACCATTACAACAGCATATTAGACCAGACAAGTATATTAGAAGAATTAAAGTCCTGTGCTTTAATGTTAGATCTGCACTAACCACCTCTTTGATCTTGAGGAATAATCATTTTAACATATGTGAGCCTACTTTCTTATCTCTAACTAGCAGCTCTAAAGCTAAACACACATTCTCAGATTTTCAAAGTCAAGGAAGCACTGCAATTTCCTGTACTTTCTATATATTTTAATGTGGGTATTGGGTCTTTTCCATGATAGTTCCAGAAAGCAGGGAAATCCACTCATACCAAGCCTCCTACTGCATCTTTTCCAAAAGATAATCTGAATTTCAGGGTAACAGATGTTTGCTTATTATAGAAAGACAATATCGTGAAATTCTGGCACCTCAGTGCATTTGTTTCTAAGCAAGAACATTTAAGGCACTTGAAATATTTGCAAGGCATCACGGCTCTGTCTGGGCAAAAATGTGGCCTCTGTCTATTGTCTCTGCCTCTTGGCATGATATCGCTATAGCAGTGATCATTAGGGAAAGGTAAATTCAATAAAGGCTATTTGGAGAATACCTACTATAGTCAAAAATATGGCTGTTTTTAATGAGGCATGATCTTCTCGTGTGAAGTTCTATTTCACCAGCAGAGTAACTGTTCTCAGTTATGCTCAGGATTCTGCAGGTTAGCTAGCTAAGCGCAAATGTGATTGGCATGCAGAGTCTCTTAAAACTGTCAGGCCACCTTGCAATTAGGCACAATGCCACCCTAGCAGATGGCGCACATGCTGCCAGACAGCCGCTACGTGCATCCGCATAGAGTACTTGGAGACACTTGCTTCCCTCAGAATATCAGACTGTGGGTCTGTAGCCCTGATGGCAATGGAGCATTTCATACCACACATAAATTTGAGGAAGAAAAATACTATTTTTATTTGTGGCCAGATATGGAGGCAAGGAATCAGGCAGGGCACTGCAAATTCTCAAGGCTATGCAATCTCTTATGCAATCCATTCCAGCATTTCATCCATCACTGCATTGCTCTTTCCTACAAATACTAAACATCCAAGATGTTAGCCACTGCCTGCCTCTCTGTGCTGCCATTTGACCATGCCATTAGCTGCTCCGGGTTTAGCCATATCCACTAATGGGAACTCACTAATGTAATACTCATCTATGTCACCGTCCTGCAAATACATTTAACCTTGGCTACGCTTTCCAGACCCAGGTTCATTGCTCCCTTGTCATTGGTCCCAAGATACAGCTCAATGGATGTAAGGGCTTTCTCCAAAATTTCACAGCTGGTGGATATATTTGCTTAAGGCATGAACGTGACTTGTTATTCCAGATTAACATCTCCTAACTTCCATTTTTAAATTTACCTTAATTTTCCTACTACGTACTCGCAACTCATGAAGTTCACATTCATCCTCTTGAATAGCCTCAGTCCTCTAGTTAAAGAACACAGATTGTCAGATAGGATCAATAAACAGAACCCAACTGTCTGTTGCGTTCAAGAAACTCATTGAATCCAAAAAGATCCACAGACTAAAAATCACTCAGTTGTCATAAAACTTAGTGGCCGCCAATGCTCTAGGACAAAACAAAAAACAAAACAGAAAAAAAAAAAAAAAAAAAAAAAAAAAAAAAAAAAAAAAAAAAAAAAAAAAAAACAGAAGATTTGTGCCACTAAAAGATCTTCTTTGTGTGGTGGTGTGAGGTGAGGCTGTCTGAGAGCTGGACTTGACTTAGCAGAACTCTCTTTCGCTGATTTGGCCTCTTGAGAGGAGATAGTCAGACTTTTCAAAGTTCATGGCCTCAGCTACAAAACGGAGGTGAAGTTCTATTGTTCAATAGGTCTATTCTGTTACCCCACAAACATTTCGTGGCATTTCTGTGGAAGCCACTGTGCCAGCACACACTGCACTGTCGGAGCAGAGCCATGCCCTCCGATCTGCCTGGATCACCTTCATCTCCTAACCACTGATTTCAGAAGGTGATAATTAACACATAGCTTGTAACAAGCTTGAAGAGAAAAAAGGGACCGGTCAATTAGCCTCACAGTGCTCCTGTACAGAATGCCAGCTGCCATGCAAAGCAGGTGGGCCTCTGGCTTCCATTTCAGCAGCGCCTCCTTACTGTCATGGACACCAGGCAAACCCATTGTGAATTAGCAAATTTCACGAATTAGCAAATTAAAAAACATAATTAAAAGAATCAGAGACACTGCGTCATGGCACGCACAGCATTCGTTGATTTTGACAACTATAATTTAATTTTCTTTATTTAAGGTAATATTTCATAAGACACTAATGAACACACTCTTATCTCTGGTCTGAGTAATGAAGTCTTGGTAATCTGACACTTTGCCGGGAGTTTTATACTAAACTGTCCTGATAGGTGAAGGGGGACCCTTGTGCGGTGCGTGGAGGATGACTGTGTTGGTAGAACAGCAACATGAAGAGAAGGGAAGATTCCCCCCCCAGCAAGGGTGGAGCCACAAGGCGCCGTGTCCAGAGGACTCTGCTTCTGGTTCCGTCTAGCACTGCTTCTGCCTTGAAATATCTGCATCGCCGTTCTTTTTGAAAAAGGAATTGTTAGCCCGACAGGACGGTGCACACCTCTTATTCCGTGCTCTGCGAGGCTGAAGCAAGAGGATCACTGTGAGTTGAAGGCTAGCCTGGAATGCATAACAACACTCTGTCTGCAAGAACCAAGATAATCAGAATGAACAAGGAAGTAAATGCGCCATTCCATGCTGAGTGAGAATACTGTGCTACCTCTAGCACTCTCTTTCCAAGACAAAAAAACTGAGAAACTTGGACTAGCTCCTCTCCCTCCCCAAATTCACTGGCATTTTCTTTCCCTAATTTTATTGTGATATCACTGGCGACTAATGATGTTTATATATTTTTGGTCTGTCATGTGATGTTTGGATTTGCGTGTACACTGTGAACTACACCCATAATGGAGCTAATGAGCATGCCCATCATTTCATTTAGTAACCATTTCCTTCCCTCCTCCCTCCTTCCCTCCTTCTCTCCCTCTCCTCTTCTGCCTTCCCTATCCTTTCTTCTGTGAGAGTACCACCAAAGCCTTCTCCAACTTCATATTGTCTTTGGAGTCTACAGCACAACACTGTTAATCATTGCTCCCATGCTGTACAGAAGATTTCCAGGACTTGCTCTTCTTCCGTAACTGGAAGCTGCACCCTTTGACCAACCTCTCGCTGCTATTGATGGGAATGTAGCTTGGCCGTAACATCGCATGCGGCATGTTTGCTCTGGGCTCTGAGACCGCTCTCGTCACCTGCTCCCAGCCTGTCTGCCTGCTTTCCTACTTCCTGTTTTCCTTCTATATTACTATTTGTGTGATTTTGTAGTTATTCTGCTCCTTTTTTCTCACTGTATAGATCTCTGGCTTTCAACTATCCTAGAAATTTTTAACTTGCAAACCTTCCTTCCACTCCATCCCTTTCTCTCTCTTCTCTGTCTTTTCCCTCTCCTCTCTCTCCTCTTTCCTCTTTCTTCTCTCTCCTCTTGCTACCCTATGCATGCCAGTCAGGCACATAAGCCACTGAGCTGTCTCCTCAGCCCTACTATTTCATTTCTAATGTACTATTTACTCCTACATACTCATGTAAAATGCATATGTCTTTATTTGTGGAAGCAGAAGGATATTTAGGAACCACAAGCATCATCTCCACTTAAGGGTGTTTCTAATCGTAGCTCTCATCCCATCTCAAAACATCCAGCAGACCGATTTCAGGGTGGGATCCCCAAAACCTCATGAGAATGCAGCAGAGCTCTGCCTGACCCAGTTGGGCTGAGTTTCTGTTTCATCTCCCCCCCCCACGTCTTATCACTGCTTTCCTTGAAGGAGTTTCCATGCTACTTTCTTTGTACTGTGACTGTACTACTCAGTCTTCCCTCTGTAGGGCACAATACGTACAGCTACAGTTGGAAGGAAGCGAGGCTTACTTGGCTCATAACTTCTTTCTTTTTCTTTTCTTTTCTATTTTTTTATGTACAGGGTCTACAGGGTGTCACCACACAGGTCAGACTCATAATGACTGGAGATCAAACCCAGGTGTGCGCTGCCTAAGCAGGCATTTTAGTCCGCTGTGCTATCTGGTCGGCCCTAGCTCATGATGTCAAAGGATCTGGTCTGTGTCTGTCTGGCTCCAAGGCAGGAGCGTCATGGCAGAAAGTCATTGGGGGGGGCAGAGCTGTTCAGTCCATGGTGCTGGGAAGCAGAGAAAGGGCACAATGCCAGAGAGGAAGGGGAAGTGTGTGGGGAGCATCTGGAGTAGGACAGCAGTCACAGGTGTGGGACTAAGGCAAGGCCAGCCCCAAGAATAGGGAACCCTGGAAGCAAGCCCTGGGCAATGCCATCCCATCTCTGTGCACAGGGAGGATCAGGGGTGAGCCAGGCAAACACACTCTCAGGCAAAGGGCTTCCAGCCTTCACCAGCCTCCTGAGTGCATAAGGAAATGCGCTGCAGTGTTGGGAATTGTTTACTCTCACCATAAGAGGAGGTTCCACCTGACCTCAGCTTTCTGCCTTTTTTTTTTTTTTTTTTTGAGTCATAGCCAGTTTTATTGAAAAAGGACCCTGTACACATTTATCAATCCTAGGACCTTAATAGCTGCCCAACAAGTCATTAACGTACAGAAACATACATCATGAGAAGCAAGAAGTATCAGCCATCCCTTCTGTGTATTAGCAACTTGTCGCTCCTGAGCAACGGTGCTCACATCACTGAGGCCTGTGAACGGTCACCTTCTGCATTCATCCTGAGTGAGAGATGGAGTGACGTAAGTACAAATGCAGCATATTATAAAGAATTTCTTGCAAAAATTATTTTACAGAATTTACTACAAAACGCCATAAAAATTGCCTTCACTTAAGCTTTCCCTCCCCAAATCTGGTGGGCTAACTGGGCATCCTGGGGCATGATGGTGACGCTTAGCGTAGATGCACAGTATCTTGTATCTTCAGATAAACCCACCAGGTATGTGTCACTAGCCTCCTAAAGGGCACCAATGGCTGCACTCTGAATCCTCAAGTCAGCTTTGAAATCCTGAGCAATCTCTTTCACCAACCGCTAGAAAGGCAGCTTCAGAATGAGAATGTCGATTTCTGGTAACGACGAATCTCTCTAAGCACCATGGTACCAGGCCTGTAGTGATGAGGTTTCTTCACCCCACCGGTAGAGGGGGCACTTTTCCTAGCAGCTTTAGTGGCCAGCTCTTTTCATGGGGCTTTCCCACCAGTGGACTTAGCGCAGTCTGCTTTATTCAGGCATTTTCTTTTACCCAACACAGAAAACTTAGGTCGTTTTTCCGACCGCCGCGCTGGCCTTTGGGCAATAGACACAGTTGACGAAAACAAAAAAAGACAACTTCTCAATGAACGACCAAACTGCTCTACCGCTTTCTGCATCTTGACTCTTACTTTTCTTCATCCTCCAATGTCCCCCCTCCAGAGTTTCAAGAGCTGTGCTGGACATGGCAGGGGCAAGACAAGGCACCTAAAGACATGCCTGCATGAGTCACCAAGACATACACACAGTGTGCTCCACCAGTCCCAAGGAACCGAGTTGACGTTGTCAAGCTCCAGCAGCACATGTCAGTTCCTCACACTGCACACTCCTGCTCCCAGACACTACCCTGCTGAAGTCGGGAGGTAGCAGAGCAGTTCATTTGGATTGCTGCTCTCTTCATACTCACTGGAGAATGATCACTAGGATCTGGTGTTCCCTAGTTTTGTGAAGATAATACTAAATTTGGTGTTCCAAGAGAGCTAACAATAGCCACATCAGTAAAACAGAAGCATAGCCTGAGACATAAAGCAAGAGAAAGTTGAATAACACAGGAAGGTGGAGATATTGAATCACTACCATATTGTGTCAGAGGATCGGGCCAGGTCCTTCTGTGGAAATGAACATAAAGCAAAGAGGTAAAAAAAAAAAAAAGAGCAACCAGCCAGGCATGGTGGTGCACACCTGTAATCCCAGCACTCGGGAGGCTGAGACAGGAGGATCGGTGTAAATTCAAGTCCAGCCTGGACTACAAAAGAGAGTTCAAGGACAGCCTGAACTGCATAGTGAGACACTGTCTCAGAAAGACAAAAAAAAAAAAGAAAGAAAGAAAGGAGGAAAGGAAGGAAGGAAGGAAGAAAGGAAGAAAAGAAAGAAAGAAAGAAGGAAAGGAAGAAAGGAAGGAAGAAAAGAAAGAAAGAAAGGAAAAGAGAAAAGAAAAGAGTAACTAGGCGCCAGTGCGTCTCACCTGACACCACCATTCTGAACCTCAGGCACCCCCTCACTCCAGCATGTCAGCTCTCAACATATAGTCCCCATCCCAGAGCTCTGTCTCTGTCTCCCTCCCTCTCTCCACTTTGGGAACCTCCCTGTGGAAGATTTCATGACCCTGATAGAATCTACAAAGGCTAAGCCCATACATTCAGAAAGGATACTTCAGGATCTAAGAATCTCTTTTGTCTACAAAGCCTGACTTTCGAATCTAAGCCTCCCCTAAGAGACCAAGAAAGTCTCCATGAAATATAAAGTTTGGTTGGCTGAATTTATTCCCACGTGGTGTCTGCTCTCTCCTACTTTGCAGCATCCTGTTGGTGCATCCTTACACGAGACGAGATAGACAGGAATACAATCTCAGCGGGAAATAAAACACATCAGCTTACTATTGACACAAGTTGGCCCATTAATCGACCTATCTCTACAAAGAATCGGCTTGGGACAAAACATTGATTGTCTTCAAAAAGAGTGTTTGGTTCTCCTGTAGGGCAGAGGGGGAGAAGGCAGTTGAGGAGTTGAGGGTCAGTGTTGTACTTAATCATGCGGATGCACTAAGCCACTCTCACGAGTTGCCAACCTCTCTACACCAAGGGCAGTGAAAGGTGACCTAATTCTCAATGCATGAGCATGGCCAGGAAAGATTCCTTCAGACCCTTGCTCCTGGCTGACCATGGTACAACCCATTTGTCTCAGAGACCAAAGGGTAGGAGAGATGGTCAGTCTGTGCCAACTGTCTTCAACTTTTGCTCTCTGTGAACACGCAGGCACTGACACCTTGTATACTCAGGATGGCCTTTGGGCTGGATTTAAACTCTAGGTGACCCCCTGTGGTTTGGACTAAGATAATGTCTTTGTAATTTGTATAGCAGACATTCCCCAGAGAGGTGTTATACCTCCATTTATTTAGGTTATTTTTCTTCCTATGATTCAGTGACAGTCTTGACTCCAAGCGCTAGTCTTCCGTAAGTTGTTTAAATTTTTTTTCATTATTTACACAAATATTGTCTCTCCTCCATTTTCGTGTTACCTTGCCATGGCAGTGCTGTTAGTGGTAGGTTACCTCAAGCAGGTGAACAAGGAAAGTATTCCTCTTTCTTTTTACTCTGTATGTGATAACTTCCTCAAATATATCTCTTCACCTATTACTGAGGATCACATGTTGTTATTGTGTATGTCTAGTTGTCCCCCCAAAGCCTCATGCAATCATGCAATCGTCAGAACATCTAGAGTTCGAGACTTGACTCATGATCCACTAGGATTATGTGTTTTAGTACTAATGCGATCATGGGTCTGAGTACTGCTGAAATTACTTGACTTATGACCCACTGGGAATATGTGTTTTAGTACTGATGGGGTTATTTGAGTATGGCTGGGATTATGGTTGTGGCCTAAGGCAGATAGGCTGAGGCAGAGAGCCTGAATGTAATATAAAGAGAGACAGAGAGACAGATTCTCTCTGTTGCTCTCTGCTCCCCTGGCTGTTCGATTGCCTCTGTCGCAATGGTTGCTGTTCCACCACCATGAACTGGATGCTCTCTGCCCTGTTCCACTCAGCCTTGGACCAGCTGAATATGGACTGAAGCCTCCAGTAACGGTGAGCTAAATAAACCTTTCCTTCCTTCACTTTGGGTGTCAGATATTTGTCCCCGCAATGAGAGAAGAGTAACTAAGACACACGTGCATTGTGTGTGTTGCTTAACCTCACTCAAGTTATCTTAAATGATGTCATTACGTATTTTCAGAAAGTTTTGATTTTTCTCTCTCCAAAATCTTCCTCATATTTGTAAAGCAATATTTACTTCTTCTAGTGATTTTTGCTTTCTCTTTCTGTGTCTTTAACCATTTCACATATGTTCTTCTGGAATGAATTTTGAGTATGGGGAGGTCAGGCTCCTCTGGGGTAGATTCCATTATTTAGAGTAGTTTTGCTCATCCTTTGCCCAGCTCTGCTCAAGGTTCTTGGTCTTGATCAGCTCTGTTTATCACCAATGCAGTTGCTTACCTGTAAATTTGTCCTCACCTGGTTGTATTCAAAGCCACACCAGGTAGATACAGCCTGGGGCAGCATTACAGAGCCAGGCTTTGAAATAAGGACATGGCCACCAAGGTTCTTGGAGTAAGAAAATGAGAAAAAATTATTTCAGACTCTAGTAGATTTATGGCCTCAGATCTATCTCCAGAGACCTCCACACTCCTGTCCCTTCATGCACGCTGGAAAGGCTCTCCTGTGACCACGCTCCTTGTGGGAACTCATACCTTGTATTGTTTGGGCTGCTACCCCTGCCCCTTCTTTTCTCTAGAATGAAGCCAAACATTTAAAGTAACATCTCTTATCGTGTATTCAGAATTTGAGAAGGCTGTACAGATAGTGGATAAGGAAAGACACCTGGTCTACCACATGGCAGGCATCACAGTCAGAAAAAAAAAAAAAAAATCATTATAGGGCTGGGGAGATAGCTTAGTGGAAAAAGTGCTTGCTTGGCAAGTACAAGGTCCTGAATTCAATCCCTGGTGCCACCAAAAGAAGAAGGAAGGAGGAGGAGGAGAAGGAGGAGGAGAAGCCATCGTAATTATTTTCCATGAGGATCCTTGCAAATTTTCCACAGGTAGAAATACATTGACAGCATGAATTTTTTAAGATCGATAAAATTATAAACTAATGTCTGAGTGAGTGATATTTTCTGATTGTGAATCACTATGCTTTAAAAAAAAAAAAAAAAAAAAAAAAAAAAAAAAAAAAAAAAAAAAAAAAAAAAAAAAAAAAAAAAAAAAAAAAAAAAAAAAAAAAACACTTCTAAACTGGGTAAGAAGAGATAGCGACCTTCCCTTACATAAACACCAGGCTATAAAAAGGATTGGTGCTTGACAATTGAGTGAATTAATCAATTTAATTTAATCTGGACAATATCCCTTTTTGTTTGCTTGTTTTCTAAAGAAAAAAAAAAAAAAAAAAAAAAAAAAAAAAAAAAA
>PVJA010019808.1:0-37851 GCA_004027025.1 Myocastor coypus
TGGGTGTCTCTCCCCATGATGGGTGTCTCTCCCCATGATGGGTGTCTCTCCCCATGATGGGTGTCTCTCCCCATGATGGGTGTCTCTCCCCATGACGGGTGTCTCTCCCCATGATGAGTGTCTCTCCCCCATGATGAGTGTCTCTCTCCCTGATGGCAATCTCTGTCTACAATGGGACAGAGATTTAGCAGACAGCCCTGTATTAAAATATTTTAGGCTGGGATTCTAGTGTCACACAGGGTTTCTTTGCTTCTAGGGGATCCTGATTAAAAGTCTTCCCTCCAAGAACAGCCCAGGCCCAGCTCCTAGAAAAGGGGATTATTCCATTAGGGACACGAGCATGGTGTATACTCAGGGCTGAGCTCCCACTGCACTGCCTCTGCCCTCTAGTCTCTCTATGATGGGTGTCTTTCTCCATCGCGAGTATATCTCCATGATAAACTTTTCTCTCCATGATGGGAATCTCTGTCCATGATGGGTGACTCTCCCTGATAGGTGCCACTCTGTGATGGGTGTCTCTCCATGATAGGGGTATCTTTCCTATGATAGGCCTCTCTCTTTTGCTGGCTTTGATTGGGGTGCAGTTACCTGTTCTCTCCTAGCCTCCTGGTACATTTCTCTTTCTTGCTATAGGACAGAGTTCCTTTGGGGTCACCAGCCTTGGCTTAAGCTGGGGCTTGTTGGCTGGGCTACCCTCCCACACTGAGCTCACTGGGATCCCTGTGCCCTGCAGAGCTGAGGTAGGACTTGTCGGGACTTGACAGGGCCCAGGCACACCCCCCCTCCCCTGGAGAACTGGCCTATGTTGCTCTTTGCCAGGGCCTGCAGGCCCACACTGGCCCAGCTGCCGAGTTGTCCTCAGGCCAGGCCCTCTGGTTTGAATTGATTTTATGTTGTAATTACAACTGTATTTACGAAGATGTGAACTGAAGGTACAAGGAAGAAACAGCACTGGGGAACTCATGGCTTTAGTACAGCCCTATATTATAGTCTCCTGTGCTGGAGTTGTCAGGGTACCTGCATTTGTCTGCATTTGTGGCTCTATCCTAGTCCACTGTGAACTCTTTCCTGGTCTCAAGATGCAGCTCATTCACATTTTGGAATGAGGCTTGTATGCGATCCAGGTACAGGGTAGGACCCAGGCTCATCACTTGGATCCAGTGTGTAAGAGCAGCATAGCTGCCAGACCGGCTTTGCAGGGTGGCTGAAGGATCCTACTGAAGCCGCCTGCTGCCTGAACAGCCTTACAGGTCCAGAGAAGCCAGGGGCTTCTCCTGCCCTCCACTCAGTGGACTAGAAGCTGGACCCAGACTCAGGCTCCCTCCCTACCAGCCAGAGGCCTCAGACCCAACTTAGGGCTTAGAGCGCTGACCTTGAAGTCCTGCCTCTCCTGCAGGGATATAAAGTACTATTCTACATACCCCTTCTCCCAGAGGAGATTCAGCTCCCTCCTTCTGGGTACCTCCCCCACCCACATTCCTGTCCCTGCCACAAGGCATGGCTCTTATAATCGCTTTGTCCCTCTCTCCCCTGGGCTTCTCTTATCTTGCTTCCCTCTGGTGGTGCTGCTGCTGTCCCGCTGGCTGGCTTCCTGGTGTACTGGCTGGCCTTCCTGTCCTGAGCCCCAGGGATCTGCCCAGCTCCTCATAGACAGCCTTCTACTAAAACCTTTTAGGCCGAGACTCCAGTGCCAGACAGGGTTTCTTTGCTTCTAGTGGATCTTGATTAAGAGGCTGCCGTCCTAGAACATCCCAGACCCAGCTCCTAGAAAGGGGGCCATTCTGTTAGGGACACAAGTGTGGTGTGCACTCAGGGCTGAGCTCCCCCTGCACTGCCTCTGTCCTCTGATCTGACCCTATCTTGCTCTCTTTTCCCTCTCACAACTCGCCTTGTCACTGGCCCTGTCTCTCTGCTGATGGCAGTGAGCTGAAGGCACAGGAAAAAGCAGTGATAGGATTTTTGGGTGCTATTAATTTTAAAAGCAAGAGGTCCAGCCGACCCTGCAGAAACCTTGTCCACCTTTTCAGGACTCAGAGTATGGCTTAAGGAGGACTATCTCCCACACAGATGAAGCCCCTGATTCCCTACTTGGGACCACTGTTCTGTTGGGCAGGGCTCAAGTATTGGGAGCCTAAATGGGGACAGGAGAGAGGGACCCTCAGAGACTGGAAGAGAAGAGAGGCATGGGCTGAGATGTCCCTTGGCTTGACAGCTGCCCTGAACACATGCATACATAAACAGAACACAGAGATGTACAAATGTGCACAAACACGACTAACACACACACACACACACACACACACACGCAGTCACACAGGTGCTTGCACACAAACTCTTCTCCCCAGCATCTTGCCCCAGGACTCCTCCTGGTACTCAGAACTACACTGCTGGCTGCAGTCTGGATAGCTGTCCTCTTTTCAGGGCTGTCCCACACTGGCCAAGGATTGGCTCCTGGGCCAGGGCCTGCAGTGGGCTGCCGTTGGGCCCCTAGCCTTTCCTTGGGTGGAGCCTGCAGACAATCATGCCAGGCCCTGGCACCAGCAGCCCCAGCACCAGGCCCTCAGTACCATCTGCAGGACAGCAGCACAGCTCCAGGCTCCATGGGACACAGGCCCAAGCCAGACCACATCTACGGAAGCCGCAAATGTATGCAGGAAGCTTGCAACCCATCTCTAGAGTCCAGGAAGGGCCTGAGGTCAGGGCCAGGCTGGAGCTGCAGGACACAGGGTTTGTTTACCCTGGGCCCCAAACCTGGGCCTGGCTCTCTGCCAGCTTTCAGGTTGGAGCAGGGAAAGCTGTAGCAGCACGCAGTTTGCTGTTGTGGGGTTCAGGGCTCAGCGCTGGGACTGCTGCACACCATCCTATGCCCATTCTGTCCCAGTGATTTTGTTATAAAGGGCATGTGTGCACTTTAGGGTTCTGAGGTCATTTTTTAAGCAGTGAAAAAAAGTCAGAGGAGGATATTTGGCTGTTTCTCCCTCTACACCTCGCCCAGTCAGCTTCAGTGGAGGCACAGAAAGCAAGCCTGATTCTGAAGAGACAACATCGTGTGCCTGGCATCCTTAGGGTCTGCTGTGTTTGCTTGGACTATCTCTGAAGTGACAGAAAACACTTCTGTCTCTCCAGTGCCCTTGGCGATGACACTTTCACTCCTGTGCCTTACCTGCCACAAACTACACTCTTCACAGGACTGCTGCCCCAGGCACCGTGGCAGTGAAAGTCCTGCACCTCTGCCCACATCTAGCTGGCAGCCTCTGTGAAGCCTCAAGGGGCTTCTCCAAAGACATTCTGCCCTGCTGACACAAGGCCCAGGCCTTGTGGGCTGTGGGCTTCATGATAACCCCATCTTCCTCCTTGCTGCTCTGTGTGCGCAGACTGCTGATCGTGGAGCTGCCTCACCAATGGGGGCTGGGCCCCTGAGCCTCAGGGTCTGTGTGACGACCTGTTCCTTGCCACCATTTGCTCCTCCATGCACCTCTCCTCAGGAAAGCTGTCAGAAGAGGGGTCAAGAGCCCCACAGGTCACATAGTATCCCACAGGGTCGTGGTCCAATCACAGTGGAGGGGCATGCGTGCAGCAGCTAACCACAAGCCTGGTGACCAGAGCGATTCTGAGCAGCCCACCTAACCTGCTCACCCCCAGCCTCCTGGTATGAAGCCGAGCACCTTCCCACCCCACCAGCACTGCAGCAGGCAGCAGCACTGATACCACACTATCTCTGTTGCCATAGTGTCCCACAGACC
The DNA here is from genome assembly GCA_004027025.1 of Myocastor coypus. Classification (NCBI taxonomy): domain Eukaryota; kingdom Metazoa; phylum Chordata; class Mammalia; order Rodentia; family Myocastoridae; genus Myocastor; species Myocastor coypus. The sequence continues at coordinate 3,744 of PVJA010019808.1, forward strand.
AGCTGGATCTTCCATCTGGTGCAGCAAAGTGCAATCATGACTGAACTAGAGCCTGGCCCCCACATGGGCCTCTGAGTCACCTGGGTGTTACAACCCCATCAGGGGACTACATGTACCTCTTGAAGACCCATGTCAGAATCCCAGAGCTGTCCTGGGATCCCTCAAGCACGAAACTCATTGGTGAGCTGGGAACCATACAAGTGTTAACATCATATCTACCTCCGTGTCGCATGCGGAGCACCACCTACAGTCTGTGCTTCCTCCACAGAGGCCAGAGTCTGTTCAGTGTCCGCCCGCCTCTGCTCTTGGACATGCAGTCCCCAGGGCCCCCTCGTGTCCTGTGGCATTGGAGCCTCCTGAGGGGATGTTGCTCTCCACGAAGCCCAAGAAAGCCAGGAGCCCAAGCGTGGGCACAGGGTCCTCCTCATCAGCATTATATGTTATTGTTTTGTGTGACAACAAAATGCATTACTTTCTTTTTCCAAAGAGGCACAAAGACAGACCTATGACCTGTGATGGCTGTGGCACAATGCCCACAGGTGTCTGGAGGTTACCGATGGCCATGGCGTCCTCAGTCTGTGTTCCTGCCCTCTGTGTCGGATAGCTCTGGCCATTTCAGTCAGTGCTGCGATCCTCCTCCCTGCTGCATGTCATAGGCTGTGGCCGAGATGGTTCTCAGTGTGGCAGTCATCTTGGCCACAGTCACAGCCGTCTCCACCTTGCTGGGCATCTTAGCCTTGACAGTCACACGGCCACCTTCTCTGCAAGTCACTCTCTGGTCCCACCACATGGCCACATGCTCAGGAAGATGACCACATCAGTGTCAAAGCTCCTCTGAGGACAGCAACATCACCAGACTTCTTGTCACCATAGGGCTCAGATGTGGCCTCTTATAATGCTGGGGTCAGATGTCTGCAGAGGACCTCAAGGCAAGGATCAGTAGGACTATGTCAGGCCTTTGAGTGCTGTGACCTCCACCTCCAAAGCAGAAAGCCGAGGAGAGGTGGGGTTTGCTGTCTTGCTCCTCTCTCTCACCTCTCCCTGCCACAGCAAAGGTCTCAAAATCCCCAACCCATGTATCCAGGGTCCCTCTTGCCATCAGACCCTGGGAAGCCACCTGATTCCCTTGCCAGGAACCACAGGCTGACCAGAGAGCTTTTCTCAGGCTGGTACTTGGCCATGTTCACTAGTGGAAGCTGTCTCCCTAGGTTGGCCATGTCCGGGCCTACTCTCTCCAGTGGCAAGGCCAGGGTACCTGGTGATGGCTATGGAGCAGCATACAAAGTCCCTCGTCTATTTGTCCTGAGGACCAGGAGTCCATGTGACCAGCAGCACAAAGCTGCATGCCATTCCTGCTGTTACCTAAAGGGTGAAGCCTGGAGTCATAGGAAAACATTGTTCCACTCACACTGTGTAACGTCCAGGTCATGAAATGCTATGACAAAGATTGAATTTCGAATTCAGGGAGGGCCAGGACGTAATTTTCACAAACAATGATGACTTTTAGAAAACAGCATTGTCCTTACTACAAGTGGGGGTAATTTTGCAGGTGTTTGATGGGTCCATGCACATCTCTCAGCTGTTCCATCCCAAACAACACCATCGAGCTTGGGGACTTTCTCAGAACTCCTCAGCAGTTGGTACACAGACCCAAGCCCTTCGGTCTCCTCCCAGCACCTGCTTGTTGAGTCCTGAATTCGGTATGAATGGCTATCATTTCGCTTTACAGTGACTGTGATTCTGTTTGCACTGATGGTCAAATTCAGCCAGCAGAGCATTTTGGATGTATCAGCTAGAGCAGTTTAGATGAAGCAGAAGTTTCTTTTTCATGCAGAAGGCAGGCAGCAGATATAGAGGGCTGCTGCTGGTGGAAACCCTACTCAACCTATGCTCCAGGGAGCAGCTGCAGGGCCTACCCGCTCAGGGGCTCCTCACACACAGGAGCACCAGCCGTCACATGTGTTGTTCACCAAAGGCTGGCCTCTACCCCACCACCTCTGCTTATTGTATGGCAATGGCTAGAACTCCATCCCATGGTCCTGTGTATCCAGCTTGAGGTCAAATCTGAGTTCTGTAACTGAGGATTATGCAGAAGCAAGATGTAGAAATCAAGGAGGTGCTAGGGTGGAGGTGTTTTGTGAGGCCAGGTCTTGGATGTCCTTGTACTGTGTGAGTTCTTGTCCCCCAGCTGCACCCACATCCTCCCTGTGACACCTCCTGTCCCAATCTCTGCCTCTCAATACTCAGGCCAGTATCAGGCTGGAAGTGACATGTGCTTGGATGGCCTTGGTTCCCTGGCAGAGTGGACGGACTTGCCCGGGGACACAGGACCACATCAGTCAAGACCCAGGGATGTGGGGCATTGCAGCTGGAGGGGAGCCACCCTTGGCCACCACAGCAGTGGAGAGGGTGAGCAGGCTACCTCGCAGTGGTTCTGCTTCAAGGCTGATTCTAGTCGCCCATGCTTGTCACCATTCCCAGCATTCCTCTGGCACAGGCCCCTGTCATGGTCAGCAGGTAACTAAGAAGGTCACAGCTGCCAGAACCAGACCATGCCCAGCCAATCAGGGATGAACAGAGCCCAGGATCAGAACCCTGGGCCCACCACACACAACCAAGTCAAGCTGCCCTCAAATGTAGGCACTACCTCTCCGTTGCCTCCCCCGTCAAGCATCACGGAGCCACAGTCCTGTGCCCGTCCATGGGGTATGGGCTGGGGTGTTGGTTAGGGCTGGCATCCAAGTTCTACAGAGTGCAGTGGGAGGCGTTCAGGGTGTGAACCTGGAGGCAGCTGGGAAGAGGACCCTGAGGGTGTGGCTGAACTGGGCAGGAGGCCCTTGGGTGGGCCTGTGCTTCCTGCCCTACAGCGCAGCTTGTCAGGAACTCAGCCACAGCCCAGGCCAGCAAGGCAGGCTTCCTCTGCAGTTCCCCTTGGAAGTTGGTTTGCTGGCAAGACATCACACACCCAGAAGATCCATTCTCTGGCTATTTCCCACGGGAAATATCTTAAATAGTTGTGCTAACATGCAAAGTCACTGAGCCCCAGAATTGTGGCTGCCTTGCCAAGTGACAAAAGGGCTTTTGGAAACCCAGTTTAGGGCGTTCCTGACAGGAGTGGGTTAGTGGAGAGACTTCCTAGTACACTGCTTGCACACCTTGTCACATGTGATGCAGGGCCATGTGAGCCAGAGACCTGCCCTAGGCAGGTGCAGAGCCATGCAGATGAGTGTGCTGAGCCTGGAGAGCCTCCCTCGAGCTGTCACAGCAAAGGTGGATGGGGCCCTGCTGCCTCAAGCCTCTCTGGGCGTGAGTGGGCTTAGTTCCAGGCTCATCCCGCGTGGGCAGGGATGCTGAAACCAGGGGCTAGAGCCGACTTGGAGAGGAAAGGCTCAGGAAGCTCTGGAGATAGCCTCCACCACATCCTGGAGCCTTACTGTAGGCTGTGAGTCAGCGTACAGGGGTCTTGTTTACAGCTACCTGAGGGCACAGGCAGTTCAGGGCCCTAGGACATGGCTGTGCTTCCCTCTTGATCAAAAAGTATGGTGTGTAAAGAAAAGTTTATTACAGTAAAGAGGGATTACCAAACATATGGTATGTGTTTACGTAAACATTTAAGATAGTAAAAGATACTCGTCCCCAAATCCTCCTGAGAATCCTCCCCTTACTTTGAACATACCTGTATCCCGTCCTTCTTGTCACCCTCTATAGCAGCTCTGGAGTCCTATTTCCTGATTGTCAGTACTAGGTGTGATAAAAAATTGGTGAATGGTACCACTGCAAGGCAGCTCTTAAAAACATAACACTGTTGGGCCACAGAGATAGCTCAGCAGACTTAAGTATCTGCCTAGGCAAGTGCAAGGACCCGAGTTTGATCTCTGGTACCATGTGATGTATTGACCTCACTCTGTGTGCACTTAGCCAGCCCCCAAGACCAGGTGTGGTGGTGCACGCCTGCAATCCCAGCACTGAGGAGGCTGAAACAGGAGGATCACTATGAGTCTGAACTGCAGAATGAGACCCTGAAACAAATACATAAAATTTAAAAAGAGCGACATGACACTGTGTCCTCATCAACCTTGTTTACCAGATCCAGTACAGTGTAGCTTTTAATTTTTCCCTAAAGTCAAAATGACCAGGAAAGAAAAAATATTATGAATCAGTTTTGAACACTGAGGCAGCCAGGACAGTGAGACTAAAGACACTCAAGAAAGAGGACTCCAGAGCTGCTGCAAGAAGCAGCTAGGATGGTGGGAGGAGTGTGTACAAAGGGAAGGGGAGGACCTTGAGGAAGACGGATGCCAATGTGTCATTTACTGGTTTTTTTTTTTTTTTTTTTTTTGTCATTTACTGTTATAATCACACTTTAATTTAAACATTCATCACCCTACAGAGATCAATTGCTTTTAGCAATTTCTGTAAAAACATCACAGCAGCCCTCATCCACCTTATTCACTAGATCTAGCTCTCCTCAAACTCAAATTGACTGCAAGGTCAACACTGAAGCAACTAAGAACACTAAGGCAGGTGTGTGCCCCGGCGACTGGCAGTGCAGGGTTCCTCAGGGCCTGTGGCATTTCTGAGTACCTTTACCATGGCCATTTCCAGAGATCTGCATTTCTCCAGGGCACTGACAGATGCCTTTCTCTCAGGAAAGTGCATAGCCCTCTGAGGTATCTTGCCCTAGTTTCGCTTTTATTTGGGGATTCACTCTGTTTCCTGGGTTCCCAGACACATCATTCGCACATGGCACCGCAACAGCCAAGCGCAAAATAAGATCATGGTCTGGTGCTTTCCGAGCCCTGAGGTTCCCATACATAGGTGTGGCTGACCGAGGGGAGACTGACATGGCCCTTCTATTTACACTGCCTTCTTGCATGCATAGATCTCATGCATGCAGTCTTAACCAGCGTGACTAGTCATGAGTAGAACAACAACCCACCTCTGGCAAGCTGCAATTAGGAACTTACTTCCTAGCTCTTCACTTGCTCATCCTTTGTCACTCGAATTCTTGGCTCACATCTGTCCCAAACCCTTCATTTCAGAGCCAAAGCCTCCCTGCAACCTCCAGGGTTTGCCGAGCGCCTCAGTCTTGTGACTTTCCTGCTCAGTCTGCCGTATGATGAGGAGTGGAGAGGGACGTGGCAGATGTGCGGCCGAGCCCCAGGGCCCAGACCTGCTTCTCCCACGGCCCTAGCCAACACCAGCTTGCTCTGACTTTGGCATCAGGGTCTATTCTAGAGACTTTGTCTGCAGCACTTGAGCTCCCCAGTGCACTCAGTAGCCCCCAGGCCTCTCTGCTGTTGTCATGTGAGTAGAGGCGCAGGCCCAGCCAGGGAAAGGTGGCAGGCGCTGTTCAGGAAGCCATGAGTCTGCAGGAGGATTGCGTCTCTGCCTGTCCTCAAGGATGAGAGGCCCCATGGGTGCCCTCCCTGGCCTCTCAGCTCTACCTGCCATCATGAAGGAGCAATGGCACACCATCAGGATCCTGGGCTTCCTCGTGCAACTCAACATGGCTAAAAGGCTTCCTGAGGGTGGGTGGTAGGTCCAGTAGAGCTGTGTGAGGGTGCAAGCCAGCACCCACATGTGTCCCAAGGCTGCTATCCTGCTCCTGCCACTGCTGTGCCCACCCTGTCCACCAGCAATGGCCGTGAGACCTGAGCCTGTAGCAAGGGCCCCTAGGAAGTCACACGCCTCTGCTCGTGGAACTGAGTGTGCATTCAGGCACAGCTGGCACTTCTCCAGAAGGAGCCTATATCTCGCCCATGACCCTGCTGTAAACAGTGAGTGTTGGATCGGGCCATTGCCAATACCCCCGGACACAGTGGTGTCTTACCTGTTCTCGCCCTCCTGGGGATGCCACCATCCCCACACTGGGTAACTTCTGGGTAGCCCTAGTTGACATCGCTTACTGCTAAAAGCAGTCAGATGGGCACACCAGCGGTTCGCAACATCACCCTGCAGAGGCCAGACAACCTATTGCTTGCATCCATGTCCACACCCACAGCCCCTTCCTGGTTGGCAAAGCACTCTGGGGACCTGCTGTCCCTTGCTCCTGCCCCCCAGTCTGACTCTGTTCCCCTGGATTTGAGTAACCAGTGCCTGAGCACATTGTCTATAAGCCTCAGACTGCCCTAAACAGCTACTTTCTCTCTTTCCCCCCACAGGAATATTTCTACCCAAGATACCAAGGTGAGTCTCAATCACAACTTTTCTTGTTTGTCACAAAGGCATAGCTTGAGACACCAGCCTCATGCAGAGCACTCTGCTACCAGGGCATCCCAGAGGGAAGATGCAGCTTTGGAGCTAGGCAGGCCCATGTTCCCAGAGCAAGGACACAAACCTCTTTCTTTATATTTTATACACATAGATTTATTCTATTGGTGGCTGGACTCTGATTCAAGGCCATGGTTTGCAATCCTCTTTTCTGATTTGGTACCAAACTCCACCCACTGTTTGGAAATACAGCAATTTTGTGTCCTCAAACTCAGGAGACTATCATAGCAACCTCAAGACTCTGCACTTCTGAAATTATTGAGGACCCCAAAGAGCTATGTTCTTCTTGGCTGTATTTATTGAACTTGGCTGTGTTCATTAAGACTGAGAACACTCAGAAATGTCTGTATTGGCTTGACAAATGCACAAACACTTGGCTATGGGAGCAGCCATCGGTGACTGGAAAAGTTCACATGTACCAGTGCCTCTCAGTCCTACAGGACCAGTGGTGCCGACCCATGTGTGCCCTGAAAGAGGCTGTGTGTTACAACTGAGAACCGCTTGTGCAATCAGCAGTCTTTTAAAGTCTTGTGTGCGCGTTACCCAGAGGAGAGCTTCACTCCTTGCCTTTCCAACTTTGCCAAGCACATGGAGGAAAAGCTATTGGACCCACCTCCTCACAGAGGCTCCTGCTTGGAGCCCACACCCAGCCCTGGGAAGACCAGGTGGCCTTGTCCCTGGATATTCTTTGGGTCTCAAGGACAAGTGTGAGGCCAGCCCTGTGACATACTCACTCTTCACAACAACATCCTTCCACCTATGGACAATGGCAGTGGCCCTGAGGACCTCCCTTGTATCCCATAGACAAATGTCCAGGATGCACCAACTTGCTCCCATGCGGCCTACTATCCAAATATGTCCAGCAGGTCTGCTGGGGGCTCTTGGGAACACGTGGATCTCAGGGGTAGCATGGTGTGCCCTGATAGGTCACCGACCCCACCAACTCGCTCCCCTGTGAGTGGATGAGCGCTGGCGTCTGGCTGCAGAGCTCTTCTCGAGGCAGGAGTGGCTTCCTGTTGTCATCACTGAGCTCTCTGAGCTAACGAGAACCAGGCTGCTGGTGCTTCAGGGCTGTGGCACCCAGCCAGGTGGAGTCACATTCCCAGCATCTTTCACCTGTAGCCTGGTCTCCTGATGCCTTACCATCCCCTGAGGACCATGCTGTCTTTTTTTCTGGCTGTCTTATTTATTTTTAAAATTTTGTTGTGCAGTTTATGCTGGCCTTGAACAGTGTAGCCTAGACTAGCCTCAGATATGTGACAAGCCTCCTGCCTCAGCCTCCTGGATGTCAGGATGATAGGTGTGCACCACCACTGCTGCTCACACTGCAATTCTCTCTTGCAGAATGCATCAAGAAGTATGGATCTCAATACATCAAACACCCAGACTTCGTCACATGTGTTCAGAGTAAGTGTGTTCTTTTCCTCACTGGAAGCACAACATCCTGAGCTGTGCAAGATCAGGGTGCGTCTGTGGTACACAAGATGTGACGCAGAAGTGTGTCCCCTCCTGTCACCCAGCCAAGACTGCCCTGAGCCCTCTGTGCCCTGCTTCCCACAGTGCAGCTGATGTCACTGCTACTGAGCTCCTCAGCTCTCCTGCTTGCTCCCTTCTGTGCTGTGTGCACAGTTCCTGTCAGACTCAGGGCCATGTTCAACCCATTCTGCAACTGCCTCCTAGGTTAGTGCTACTCCAGGATAGCAAACCACAGTGTTGCCGGACCCCTGGTGCACTCCAGGGCAAGTTCGCAAAGGTCAGGTCAAGCCTGCCTCCCTCCTCAGCCTGAGAGGCTGGTGTTTCTCTTCTAACCCCTGCTCCCATTTCCACTTGGAAAAATCCTCAGGCCCCAGGGGCACACACAGCCTGCCAGCTGCCACTCATGGCTTCCCTCCTGAGGGACAGCCTCAGCAGGGAACCAGCTGCTGCTTCCTCCTGGACAGAGGAGGCTGCCTGGCCTTGCCTTGCCTGCTCTGGGTTGTGTGGACGGTGGCTGGCTGAGGACCTCTTCTCAACTTCTGTTCTGGAGTCTCCACAGGCCTCAGCATCAGCCTGAAAGCTGGACCTGGCTTTGGTGTGAGCCCTGGGGGTATTTTTGCACACTGGGAAGGAGACAGGGTGTCTCGGTTACTCTTCTCTCTCATTGCTGGGACAGATACCCAACACCCAAAATGAAGGAAGGAAAGGTTTATTTAGCTCACAGTTAGTGGAGGTTTCAGTCAATACATGGCTGGCTCCAAGACAAGTGGCACATGGTGGTACTGAGCAGCATTTATGGCAGCCAGCGGGCAAAGAGCAAGACCGAAGGCAAGAAGCAGCAGCTCCAGCAGCTAGCTGGCCTCTCCCCTCCTTGCATTGTATTGCAGATTACCTGCCCCGAGGCAGGTTCAGCACCCACACTCATGATAATCAATCATAAACTACAGAAGCCACACCACAACTGCATGAGGTTTTGGGGGAACACCAGTACATAAACCATACCAAGAAAACTTCCAGGACCAAGGCACTTCCTGTCTGTGACAAAGCAGTTCTGGGACTCAGGACATTGGCTGTGGTATGAGGCCAGTTGACACTGTGCTGGGACAGAAGCCAGGCCAGCCTGCAGGTTCTGCCCTAAGGCCCAAGGCTACCCAGAGCCTCTGCCAGGACCATGGTGCACAGCCAGGCTGGCTGCAGAACTCAGCCATTCCAAGGGTAGAGGGTGGGGCTCTGACTTCCTCACACAGGGCCTGCCTGCCTCTGCTTGCTCAGCAGCTGTGGAAAAGACTTCTTGGAGCCCTAGGACATGATGACAGATCTTTCTGCCAACTGCCCCACCTTCCGGTTGTGAAGCTCATGTGTGGGGCTTTCCTGCCTACCAGAGGCATCTCGGCTGCACAGCTGGAGCCAGGGCATGTGCTGAGGCTTCATCAGCCCTCTGCCCTGCCCGCCTCGCCAATCAGCCTCACCCCAAGGTGCTGGGGTTAGGGTGGCTCCTAATAGATCCAAGACCAGGTCTTCCAGCCTGAGCCTTGTCCAGTGCATGGCCAGCTCTGAGACAGTGGCTAAATGGGGTGGGCACCAGACTGGGCAGGGAAGGCAAGGAACCCTGGTCTTTCTGGAAACTAGGTTATGCGAGGCTGCTCTAGGGAGGTCCACTCCTGCCCTGGGCTGCTTCCTACGGCTGCTGCTCCTTTCTGATGGCTCTGGGTTTTCCAGGGCTGGCTCTAGCATCTGGCTTGGCTCGGGGTGGAGAGCTTGCCCCATGTCCCCATTAGAGGTCAAGTGCAGTCTTCAGGAGCAGCTTAGTGATTTTTCTCCTGTGTCCTTCAACTCAGATCTGCCTGACCAGTGCACCCCAAATCCATGTGACAAGCAGGGGACTCAGGTCTGCCAGGACCTCATGGGCAACTACTTCTGCCTATGCAGAGCCGGTTGGGAGGGCCGACACTGCGACAGAGGTAAGGCCGCAGCCTGTCCACCCAGCCCTTCCCACCTCTCCCTTCTGCCCTGTGCTGGGTCCCTGGGAGGTCAGCCTGCCTTAGTACCCACTAGGGCCACATTGCTCCCCACACTGCCCTGGGTGTTGCTGCCATGGGATGACCTGGAGCTGTGGTGCCTGGAGGGGCTGGAAACAGGGGTGTAGGGGTGGAGCCCTACTGAATGTCTCCACCTGGACTCCTCTACACTAAACCTTGGGAAAGATGCCTGCCTTGGCAGAGTCTGCATCCAGGGCTGTGACATGTGGGACTGGGCTGCGTGGCATGCCCTGTGTCCCTGTGTGTGAGGCCCTTTTTGGCCTCCACTCCTCCTATAAGCATGTGGGGACCCCGGAGCGGGGCCTGTGCTGTTCTCGCCACCAGCAGCTGGGCCTCTCTGCCCACCCTGCACATCCTCTAGTGCCCACCCACGTGCTTGAGGAAGAGTGCCTCATGTCCTTCACCCCATCTCTGTGCCCAGATGTGGACGAGTGTGGCCAGCAGAATGGGGGCTGTGGCCAGGTCTGCCTCAACACACCAGGCAGCTTCCACTGTGCCTGCCACAGTGGCTATGCGCTCAGCCAGGACAACAGCCAGACTTGCCAAGGTGAGGCCTGGTCAGGGTGTCCTGTGTCTCCTCTCCTTTCCCTCCTCTCTCTTGATCCTCTGGGAACCTCGTGGCCCAGAAGGGCAGCTCACCAGAGTTCCCAGATCCAAGGGGCAAGGCGGCGGTGCCAGGACCCCTGAGGATGCAGTGTTTGCTGGTCCTGCCGGCCTCTAGCCCACAGAGCTCAAGACACTGAAACTCCCGCCCCACCCTGCGTACAGGGCTTCTCTTGCCCTGCCCACCCCAGGGGCCACTGCCGCTATCCCAGCCCACCTGAACCCGACCTGCCGGCTCTTCTCCCAGACATAGATGAGTGTGCAGAGGCAGAAGCTTGCGGAGAGGCTCGCTGCCAGAACCTACTGGGCTCCTACACCTGCCTCTGTGACGAGGGCTTCGAATACAGCGCCCAGGACAAGGCCTGCCAAGGTACACCTAGGCCCTGTGACTTCTCCTACCAGCCATTGTGGCCAGCCCCAGATTCTGGTAGCTACCAGCAGCCCACCCAAGATGCCCTGGTGAGGAGGCTCTGCACTGAGCCCCACATGAGGCCCAGGTGCTGTTTCTGCCACTATGCCCACATACATCAGTGCACATATGTCCTCACACATGGACAAACATACACACAAGTGAAGAAACTATGCACACATGCCCTCGCATGAGCACATGTGTATGCACACAAATACAAACACAATATGCACATAATATGTGCACACATGCATACAAACATACTTGTGCACACACGTGGGCATGCATCTGTGCATACACACCCACAGAGCAACACACTGTTAGTGTGGATATGCATGTACACACACACGTGCACATGTGCATACATACATCTGCATATACACTGGACTCCATTCCCCAGCCTGTGGTGTAATATAAAGCCACTCTAGTCCAGGGAGACCTGCAATGGTGGCGTCCCAGTCTGTGAGATAGAGGTGGCCCGAAAGTGCAGAGTTGAGACTCTGTTCTCTCTACTCCTGGTAGTCACCAGGAGGCGCTGAGCCCTGCTGGAGAGCACTTAGGGCCCCACCAGTCGGTGAGGAGAGAGCTTGCAACCTCCCTGCATTCCCACAGGCTCCTAGGGCCCTCTGTCCCTCCCCACACCTGGGGCACTGGCTTCCATGACAGGAGAGCTGACTGCGTGAAGATCGGCAGGCCAGCTTCAGTGGTCCTCGATGGGGAGATATGTGTGCCACCCATACATCTCCACTGGCCCCCGGGGCTCCGTCCCCACACCCACAGTGACCCTCTGCCTGCAGATGTGGACGAGTGTGCACAGGGACGCTGTGAACAAACATGCCTCAACACCCCGGGCAGCTACACCTGCCACTGCAATGGCCGAGGGGGCCTCAAGCTGTCCTCTGACATGGATACCTGTGAGGTGGGTGGCCAGCGCTGTGGACAGCAAAAGGCTCACATTGCAGCTAGAGCAGGGGTCCCAGGCCACGTGGGGAGGGCTCCTATGGTGGAAGGAAGGACTTGGTTGTGTGGCCTCCCAGCAGCAGCCTGGCAGGGACCCAGGGTGTGAGGCACTCAGAACAGTATTTCCCTGCCTCTGCGCCTGTGGGCTGGGAGACACAGTGGGCCTCGAGCAGTGTGTATGTCGTGGACCCAGGACATCGGCCTGCTCTGCCTCCATCTCCCCTTTAGTAGGGCAGTCTCCCAAGGGTGACAGGCCCTGTTTCCCCTTGTCTCCATATCTCTGGTTCTTCCTCCACACACCCGAGCAGCAGGGAAAGTAGCAGCCCGGAGCAGGGAGTATTTTAGCACTCTAGCCCTCAAGACCGTCGTGTTTTACTTGTTTCACAATATTACTCGTGATTGTTTTCTTACTACATGCCACTCTGTTAGACATATTTCATAACTTAAAGAACAAAAGCCACGGAGGACTTGGTGGGAGCCAGACTCCAGGGGCAAGGGTTGGATGGTAGCGGCCAAGCCCTGGCTCTTGGCCTGGAGGCACAGTGTGCAGAGGCCTTGCTGCTCTGGCATTCTAGGGTGGGCCAGGTTTCCTGTCCTTCAGCCAGGCATCCAGGCAGCCACAGTGCAGCCTGGATGATGCACCCCTGTCCCCCACAGGACATCTTGCCTTGTGTCCCCTTCAGTGCAGCCAAGAGCATGAAGTCCTTGTACCTGGGCCGCATGTTCAGCGGTGCCCCAGTGATCAGGCTGCGCTTCAAGAGGCTGCAGCCCACCAGGTAGGACTGGGTCTGTGAGCTGCATGCCAAGTCCACCTCCCTGGGGGCCGCTGAGCCTGCTGGTGACACTGCCATGTAGGGCTGCCCCAGCGCCCACCCCTCACAGCTTCCTGATTTGTCTCCTGTTCTGGACAGACTAGTGGCTGAGTTTGACTTCCGGACCTTTGACCCTGAAGGCATCCTGTTCTTTGCTGGAGGCCACTTGGACAGCACCTGGGTGGTCCTGGGCCTGCGGGCGGGCCGGCTGGAACTACAGCTACGCTACAATGGCGTTGGCCGCGTCACCAGCAGTGGGCCAGTCATCAACCATGGCCTGTGGCAGACGGTGAGAGGGTCCAGACCCTTGCGGGTTGCTGAACGGTAGCCACAGCCTGGGCCAGACACTGTCCCCGTAGGTGCTACCCTGGGGCTGGGCATGGAGCTAGGATGCTGCTCACTATAGGTACTGGGTGCTAACTAAGCATAGCTCCTAAGGAAGGGGATAGAGGGTCAATCACAGGGCGGGGACTGAGGCCGTTCCTGCATAGCACCTATAGCAAGCTGGTGTCCCAGGAAGGTTTGGCTAACTTACCGTAGAATCTGACACAGACACCAGCTGCCTGTATCCAGGAGATCCCAGGCCAGGTCACTCCTGGAGGCCAGGGCCCCACACCCCACACCCAGTCATGAGTGAGATGGTCTGCATGCCACAGCTGGCTTGGAGCAGGCCTTGGAAGAGAAACAGAAAGACCGGCTTTTTCCTTGGAACTGAGGACCAGATGGGAGCTCTGCCTGGCCCAGCAGAACCTGCCATGCTCACACCCACCTGCCAAGTCACGTCTGCCCCACCTCAGCTGGGAGCCCAGTCCCAGGGAAGGGCACTCACTGCACAGCGGAAGCAGGCCTCAGGCCCAGGCAGAGGGCCGGGGGTGGATACTCTGCACAGCTCAGGGCAGCGAGCTCCTCAGGGCTTCGAAGGATCCACCCTGTCTGGCCCTTTCCTGTGTCCCTGCTGGCAGCTGCATGGTCTAGCCCAGTTCAGCCCTGAAGTGTGTTTGCACCTTGGCCAGCAGGAAGGCTGACGTCTGCTAGATGGTGAGGATGATATCTGGTGTGCAAATCCCAGAGTTTCTGCATGGAAAGTTTCAGAGGAATTTATTTGCTCATTCAACCCACAACCCAGGCCAGGCACTGCGTCTACTGGTGGTAGGGGCTTAGAAGTGAAAATGCTTGTGCCTCCAGCCATGCATGGCTCTGGAGGAGCAAGGAGGGCCATCAGGCTGCCCAGGCAGGGCACCTCACGGTTGAGTTAAGGAGTGTACAAAGGCTCTGGGCTGAGCATATACAGAGACAGCCAGCACTGTGAGGGGCATTCAGGCTGCAAAGAGGTTGTGCAGGCCACTGAGGTGCAAGGCTGGGCACACACACAGACAGAGTCCAAGCGTGAGCTGCTGCTTCAGCCCAGGAGACGCAGGAGTGTGGCTGAGAGCCAGAGGCAGTAAAGGTTCTGCTCTTGAAGATCCAGACCCGATGTGTGGGTCTGATGATCTGCATCTTCTCCTGACAGTCAGCCCTTCCATCTCTGCTGAAAGACAGGCTCACCAGCCACTCTGCACACTCAGTCCCCAAGGACAGTCATAGAATAGAGCGTGTCTCACCCCAGGGAAGGACACGGCCTGCGCACCTTGCTGCCTAGGCTTCCTTGGAGGAAGGGGCTACCAGGACATCAAGGAGGAAATGCTCTGAGAAACCAGCATTCAAGCGCTAGCCGTGGCCCACAAGACACCAGAGGAGTGGCTCTGGGTGCAGTGCTCCTCCTCATCCTGGCCTTCTCTGACCACAGAGCCTTGGATTTGTAGTTTTGGTCTATCTGGGCTGATAGCATCCTGTGTTCTGACGCCCTGAGCCCTTGGAGGGCAAGAGGTTTTAGGTTTGGGGTGCAGGAGGGCTGGGTAGGAGTGCAGAAAGGAGTGGGTGAAGGGAGTGGCCACCACAGACAACCTGCTGGGCAACTTGGAAATGGGGTGAGGGAGGCAGAGGTCTAAGGACTGGCGCACAAGCGTTGGGCCAAGGGCAGAACTGCAGGAGCCACCCACGGCAGTAGCTGTGTGCCTCCCAGGCAGCACAGCTCCAAGTGTCCACAGCCACATGTCAGCCTGCAGCTGGCCAGGGTCCCCCGTGCGGCAACCCCATGAGAGTCACAAAGAAAAGATGTAACCCTGGACCTCAGGCTGTGTCCCATGCAATTCCCTCAGCGTGGTGCTCTGTGGAGGAGAGAGAGCACTCCCAGAGCTACTGCGTGCAGGCCAGAGTACGAGGCAGGGGCCTGACCATCGCCTGCCAGAGCTATTAGGTAATGAAGCAAAGTAATGAAGACTGCCCATCTCGCTTGGGGTTGGAGCCAAGACAACCAAGCTGTGCCCAGGGATGAGGGCTCAGTGGTGAATCCATAAGGGTTTAACCCAGTGGTGGCTTCAATAGAGGACACACAGGGCCACAGCTGGCTCCCCCTCACCTAGCCATGCAGGTACTGAAGCCCCAGGAAGGTGTACCAACATCATGAGTCTGGGGCCGGCCAAATAGCTCAGCAGATTAAAGTGCCTGCAGGTTCGATCACTGGCATGCTGTGCCAGCCCCACCTGGGGGCACGCTGAGATGGTGAATACCCCCAGGGTATGCCCCCTAGATGTGGTGGTGCATACCTATAATCCCAGTGCTTGGGAGGCTAAAAACAGGAGGATCACTGAATCGGATCTATGTAGTGAGACCCTATAAACCCTGTACTAAAACTATGAAAAAAGAAAAAAAAAAAAAATCAAAGAAAGATCATGATTCTGTTCCTAGAACTTTTTCATATTCATGTGAGCCAGGGTTCGACGTGGAAGTGGTTCCAGGGTTCTTGGCAATGTGGCTCAGGATTGTTGGGGTCAGAGTCCACCCTGAGGCCTGCAGTAGTGCATGGGGCGACACAGCCGTCCCAAGATAGGGATTCCACTGTACCCAGGTGTCAGGGTTGGGACAAGGAGGCCATCTTGCCCATGCACTTGCTTTATCAAAAGACAGGCAGGACAGGTCTGCTGCAGTGGGCCTGGGGGATTCTACCACATGGGTCAGCACACCACTTCTGAAACCAGGAGAGTAACGCTGCTCTTCCTGTGGAGGGCGCCACATAGCTCTATGACTGCCTGTGCCAGGCAGGCCACACTCCATCAGCTGGACCCTATCTCCACTCAACTCCTCACCTGTGGCTGAAAGGAATATGAAAGTAGTCTGGACTTCCTGCTCAGTATGCAGGGGTACAGGTCCTGCCGTCATGGCCCAGGGGGTGTGGTCAGGGCCCTTGGGTGGGCCTCTCACCCGGAGAATGTGGCTTGGCCCTAGGGTAGAACCCTGAGTGGGAGCATCCCCACTGGTGTCCTCATGGCTGCCTCTTCCTTAGATCTCTGTGGAGGAGCTGGATCGAAACCTAGTGATTAAAGTCAACAAGGATGCTGTGATGAAGATCTCAGTGGCTGGAGATCTGTTCCAGCTGGACCGAGGCCTGTACCACCTGAACCTCACTGTGGGGGGTGTTCCCTTCCCAACCCGGAACCTCATCCAGCCTGTGAGTGCCACGGGGCTGGGAGGGTACAATGTGCTATGGATCCTGCCAACATTCCCACAGGGAAATGTCAGAGTGGGCAGGCCATGCTGGACACTTCCAAGTCCTGCCTCTTGCCCCTATGCCCCACACCGCAGCTGCCACCTCCCTCCTGTCTCCCAGCCCCTCCACTTGGGATCCCAGGTCCACACTGGACAAAGGCTCCATAGCTGGGTCGGCTCCCCACCCACACAGGCAGCAATGACTAGGGGATCCCATGTCCCTGGCCTGACTGAATTCCCTGCCCTCCAGCTGAAGCCTGTGTCACCTCTGGCTCACGAGGGCAGAGGGGTGCAGACAGTTAGTGGCTACACACTTGTCCACCTAGGTGGAAGGTGGCACCCTGTGCTGCCCGTGGAGAAGCAGGTCACTAGTGGAGCACGCACCACAGATGAGATTCCCCTGACTTGCTGCAGACTTCCATACGTCTGGCCAAGAGCACTGCACCTGATGGTTGGGGTGGCTCCGGGCACGTGAATTCTCTCTCCTGTGGTCGTGAAGTCTTAGCCAGATACCCACTAGGGCTTCCCTGTCTCACCTGGAAATGCGTGTCTTACCTGTGGTGCACCTGTCTTTCCAGATCAACCCCCGCCTGGATGGCTGCATGCGAAGCTGGAGCTGGCTGAACGGAGAAGACAGCACCATTCAGGAAACGGTGAAAGCAAACACGAAGATGCAGTGTTTCTCGGTGACGGAGAGAGGGTCCTTCTTCCCTGGCAGTGGATTTGCTTTCTACAGCCTCAGCTATGGTGAGTCTTCCTTCTGCCAGGACCCCAGAGGGACCTACAGCTAGCCCCATGCTGGTAGCCAGGAGCCCAGAAGGCCAGGCCTTTTGGGGTAGGACAGGCAGATGCCCAGGGTCAGGCTGAGAACTGGAGAAAGACCCATGCCCATCCCCAAGGGTCAGGCAGGACATAGGGGATGGTGGGGCCACCTGGTTTCTGTGCTCTGAGTCACCTAGAGGGAAACGGTGGTGATGGGAGTGAGCTGGCAGTGCAGAGGGCAAGTGGGTCGGTCAGCTTCAAGACAGCTCAGTTGTGTCAGAACAGACAAGGGTTCCAACAGACACCCACCCTGCCTGCAGCCCGACTCCTAAGCAATGGTGTGGGACACTGCTGACCTCAAAACTTCAGGAACAGGACAGTAGGCAGCAGAGGGCAAAAAGGGTGAGACCCTCCCTTAGGGCCCTCAGGGATGGGAGAAAGGCTGTGGACTCGGGGCCTGGGGAACCAGGCTGGTAGTAGCAGTATTCCCACCCAGCAGCTCAGGGCTGCCAATGCCAGGGTGGCTGGGAGGCCGGGAGCCCAGGACACAAGAGTCAAGGACACCTCCTCCCCTTCAGAACGCACAGTTTGCTTTATTTTCACTTTCCCAATCCACATAGCATAAACTACAAGAACCAGGTGCTGTGGGAGGTCAGGTAGGAGAGGCGCTGGGTCTATGGGAGGACAGAGACAGGTGGGTGCCCTCCCAGCCAGCACTGGCCTCCTGTGGCTCTGTAACTCTTCAGAGCCCAGGTAAAGTAGAAACACTAGAACCACAAGGATGATGTTTCCTCCAGCTGTGGCAGGGCGTCAGACCCATTCCACACCAGAACATGTCCCATGCAGGGGTGCCCATGACACATGTCATCAGCTATGTCCCGCACACCTACATGTGTGTTGCATGTGAGTGGCCATCAGCTACTGAGGGCCTGAACTCACAATGACAGTGTCCCCAGCTGGAGAGGGCCATGAGCCAGGGCACACTGATGCACCTTACTGCGCCTCCTTGGACATGAGGCTCTTGGGGGAGGCAGATTCCGGTGTCTGTGCAGCTTCCCCTGCCTCTGGCAGGCTGCCATCCCTCACTGTCCCTTGCCGTCCCTCGCCGTCCCTCGGTGGTGTCATCCGCCACCAACTCTCACCTTCCTGCCATCTGTATGGCCTCGTAATGTGCGGCTTTCATCGCAGCACGGACATCCCTGGACACAGGGACTGGTGGAACCTGGGGAGTGGAGGTCGTGGCTCAGATCCGCCCCGCAGCTGACACAGGAGTGCTGCTAGCACTGGTAGGCGGCAACCACACAGTGGCCCTGTCCGTGGCCCTGGTCGACTACCACTCCACAAAGAAACTGAAGAAGCAGGTAGGGCCTGGCTGCCCACGAGTGGGGGTCACCTGCAGGCCCCAGCCTAACTTCTCCCCCATGACCCTCCCCCGGGTCTCCACCCCACCTCCCTCCTGCCTCCAGCTGTGGGTTCGCTGGGATCAGACCCCCAGGGACGTAGGGCTTTGGCCTGAACAGCCAAAAACACACTCAGGACAGTGGAGGCTGGCACCACTTGGAGTAAGGCTGGGGTTCTCAGAGTCACACGCAGGACTTGGCCTGTCCTGGCTGGTTTTGAACACTCATGGGAAGCAGGCTCAGTGTGCTCCAGGACCCTTCACCAGGGGTACCAAGCCCAGGTCTCCATTCTGACACTGCCAGCCCTGGCCAGTGGCTTTGCTGTACTGTCCCCTCCACCAACCCCAGTCCACGCAAACATGAAACCCAGGTCCCAGAACAGGGAGTGGTCACCCAGTATCCAAGCCCTCCCTCCAATAGCACCACCAGCAAGGACAAGTATGCTTTGGGAACAGCACAGGCTGGAAGAACAGAAGACAGGACGTGGTAGCCGGCCTATGTGGTTGGCCTTGGCTATGACCCCAGCCCATGCACAGCTCTCCTAGGATTCCTCTCTCCCTGACCTCAATGTTCCTGACCTCTTGGAACCCCAGGTCCCTTCTCCCTGACCCCTGTCTTCAATGTCCTCCCAGCTGGTAATCCTGGCAGTGGAGGACATCACCCTGGCCCTGATGGAGATCAAGGTGTGTGACGGTCAGGAGCATGTGGTCACTGTGTCCCTAAATGAGGACAAGGCCATCCTGGAGGTAGATGGCACCAAGGGCCAGAGTGAATTGAGTGCTGCCCAGCTGCAAGAGAGGCTGACCCTGCTGGGGTCACATCTGCAGGGTCCAGTGCTCACCTTCGTCGGAGGCCTGCCAGGTAAGGGACCACAGTATCTGGGCCATTTACCCAGTCCTGCTGGACATCACCACTGCTGGCAGCGGGAAGTGACTGCCAACCCATCCTGTGTTCAATGGGGATGACTTGGCAGACCCAGGCTGGGACTGGTGCCACCCCAGCCGCAGCCCCAAGCCAAAGGTGCAGTAGAGGGAGACCGAGTCCTTGCCAGGTGCCTGCTGCATACACAACAGGCTGTGGCCCAGGACAGATAGGTGCTGCATAGCTCCAGCCCAGGGCTTGGAAAGTACAAGAGCTGGGCCCAAGGCCTGGGTGATGCCTGTGGGCATGAGGTGGTGCTCAGGCTGGCTGAGTGTTCCCCGGACTGGGCTGCCAGAGCAGAAGGCCATTGTCTGTGCCAGTGGTGTGGCAGTAGGGAAGGCAACAGATAGGGCAGGCCATGCCAAATATGGGTGGGCGGTGCCAAGGGTGGGCACAGGCTGTGAGTCAGGCTCCTTGAGCCTGGTTCTGCCTCTGATGCACTATCTGTTGTCCCTGCCCAGATGTGCCTGTGACCTCAGCCCCGGTCATTGCCTTCTACCACGGCTGCATGACACTGAAGGTCGACGGGAAGCCCCTAGACCTGGATGATGCCATGTACAAACACAGTGACATCACCACGCACTCCTGTCCACCCGTGGAACATACCACACCCTAGACCCACTGCAGGGACATCCCGGGGGCCACCATCCAGGCAGCAGGCACAAACCTGCACCAAGAAGCTGGCTGCACTAGCAAGCTGTTCTCCTGGAGACCTCAGGCTGCAATGTAGTTGTAAATAATGTCACCATGAGGCTGCCTGTGGCTGCAGGGCGACCAAGCTTTGGAGGCAGCAGCTTGAAGCAGAGTGGACTGAGGAAATAGTTCTCTATTATTTTTATTACCATATACTTCTCACTCTAAAATATGGAGAATAAAATGTTTAGAGAAACCTTTTTAACCCTGTGTTTGCATTCTCTGCTCTGTGAGGCTCTTGGGTCTGCTGGGAAGGCCACCTTTTCCCCACCCGGACAGGTCTTGGGCTTCAGCTGCCTCAGCTGACCCAGATCCCTGCCCTGTGCTTCTCACCAGGTTTCTCCCAGTGCCTCCCTGAGGACCCAGGCAGGGGCCTAAGCGGCATCACACTGAGGGGGACCTGGCTTGACATGTGGTGTCCCTGCCATGAACCAAACTTGCAGAGGCCAGGCTGCCCAGCTTCCTGGCCTCTCTGGAGAAGCCCTGGATTCTGGGACTCTTCCTTGCAAAACATGAAAAGTTTCCCTCTGCTACAGATTTGCACAGAGCTGACACAAGAACTTGCTATGGCATCCCTTCTGCTGATGGCTTTGTCTCTAAACCTCAGCTTCCTCTGTTCGGTGCCCTTTGACCTAGGAGTCTGTGAGCTGAGCTAGCAACACCAAGGTTGCTCTGGAGGGCAGGGATGAGACTTAGAGTGGCTGTCTGATTTTGCTGAGGGAGCCTGGGACAAGGTTAACAGCTCCAGGCCGAATCCATCTGTTCAGGGAATTCCATCTGGGTACAGCAATATCCACAGGTTCTGAAAGGACTCCAGGGAAGGTGCTTAGGTCAGGATAGAGATACTGTTCTGTAACTGCCAAGCCTATGTTGTATCCTGGATTCAGGCCAGCGAATCCTGACACTGGCACAGGACAGAACTCCACTGGGTCCCTAGCCCTGAACTTCACACAGGGCTCTGGTTGGCAGTGGCTGGCCCAGGATCAGGCCTTCTCACTGAGCAGATGATTCACCCACTAGGATGCAGGATAGAGACCCAGGGGCTCAGTCCTACAGGGGATCAGTCCTGTAGGGCCGCAGGACCCTATGGCTCCTGCAGCCTCAGGATTCTACAGTCAGGGAAGAGCAGTGATCCAGTCCTGTGCTCTACACACCTACTCCATGTTTTGTCCTTTGAGGCAGCTCTGGAATTCTAGAATGTTCTGGAATGTTCTTAGGAGCCTCCTGCAACCAAGAGCAGGAGGCCACAGGGGAGAAGGGCAAACATAGCTAGGGCTGAGGTGGGAATGGACTAAACTGTCTTGACTCGGGATAAACCACCAGAACCCCTAGCCTCCTTGCAGGGGATAAATTCATGAGGGACAGCCCTGGGGCCAGAGAGGCTCCATACTTTCATTCTTGATCTGTTTTCTCAGATATGGGCACAAGGCCCATTCTACCACTTGCCAAATACAGCAAACATACAAGTGGCCAAATAATGCAGCCAGGTCCTCCAGCTGGCCAGGCCCCAGGCTCCCAACCACCCTGAGGTCCACACAGAGCCAATGAGAGACTCGATGTCTCCTGCTCTGGACAGGAAGGAGTGACAGTGCTGACTGTATAGTGTGTAGGAGGAGGAGGGAAGAGACTGACTGTGTGCTGTGGAGGAGGAAGACCGGAGGGGTTTCCTGGGCTGCCACTTGGATTACAGCCCCAGCTAGGCAGGGTGGACATCTAGTGCTGAGATGCTGGAGGACCGAAGACCCTATGTACACCAGAGTTGCTTTTTCGGAAAGTCAGGCCCACTACACCGTGTGGCTCTGATAGGGTCAGTACCACGCAAAGGCTGCTGTGTGGCCTGGGGGACAGAGGCTGGCTCCCAGGCCTGAAACTTGGCTTCCCTGCTCTGAAAGGCCCTGGGACCCACTATTGGAAGGCATAAGTGAATCCCAGTGTACCCAGCCTTGG
This sequence comes from Myocastor coypus, assembly GCA_004027025.1. Lineage (NCBI taxonomy): Eukaryota > Metazoa > Chordata > Mammalia > Rodentia > Myocastoridae > Myocastor > Myocastor coypus. The sequence continues at coordinate 25,624 of PVJA010019808.1, forward strand.
GGACCCCAACACAACACATTCAAACTGAGACAGGGAGGAGGCTCTGCTGTTGTGGAAAAGATGCTACCATTCATTGTTTTTTATTTGTTACACAGAACAAGTGTCCTATACCTGTCCCATGCCTCTGCTGTGGGTACCTCAAGGTGGCACAGGTACCACCAGCTCAGTCTAAGCTCCTTGAACTTTACCCCACCAAGAGAACAGCTCCTCTGTCACCCTGTCAACACCTTTATACAGAGCTCACAGCTGGCACCACAACCATGCTAACTCAGGATCCCGCAAGAGAGCTGCTGTCCAGGTGGTGCCCACTGATGCTCAGGCCTGGGCCCCAAGCCGGTGCTGTGTGGAGCCTGAAGCCCTGAAAATTCCACGGAAGAGCTCAGACACAGTACCCTGCCCAAGTTAGGAAACAGACACGGGAGTGCAGGTGCGGGAAACTTAGATCAGCAGAACCCGCTGGACTCTGAGCAGACACACAGGTGGTCACCGAAGGCCAGCTCTGGAATGGGTCACCACCCAGCAGTAACACTGCTCTTGGCTGAATGGGCTTGAGGCAAAGGCAGTTGGGAAACTTTGGGCACCAGAAACGGGCACAGGCAGGGACATCAGCTCAGAGTGCTGGGAGCTAGTGTTGGATACCTTGATCTGCTGATGAGGTGAAATTTGTGTCATCCTGGCTCCATGAGAACACCCACACCAGCTAAATTAAATCCACACCTGTGACTTCCATGGTGTAATGCTCTCCTTGCCTGGGTAGGCACAGATGCCCACATGCAGGGGACACAAATTGATCCCTAATACTCACTGAAGGGTCAGCCCAGGTACACAGGTTGTGGTACCCTGTGTAACCTGTGCTAGCTCCAAGGACATGAGCAGGTAAAAGGAGATGGTGGCATTTATCCTCCTTCCCACAGAGACTCACTGGGTTTCTTCCAGCACCCAATGGACGCTGGCATGTGCCTCATCCCATGGCTCTCTTCACACTTCACTGTTTTTCCTGATGCTCCAGCCAGGTTTTTCCTGTGGAAAAACTCAGGTGGCAGAGGGGTCGGGCCTCCAGGGAGGCTGGCCAGCACCACCCGTCTGTTCCAACACCTGAGAGGTCCAGTGTGAACACAGGAATGAGGATGTGGTCACTGAGAAGAGAGCACTGGGACTCCCAGCCTGAAGACTGTGCCACACTCAGAAGCTGGGGTCAGCAAGATGGCCAGGGCACAGCAGATGGTTGGGTTGATGGGACATGATAGGGGACCTCCAGCTTCAGAGTGTTATGTGGCATCAGTGGGAAGCACTGGCTCAGCCGAAGGAAACATTTTTGCAGCAAACTGGCCACTGACCATGTAACCTGAAAACCTAAACTGGCAAGGGCAGTAGCACAGAGTTCCACCAGTACCTTTGGACCTCGGCTTACAAAGAATTGTTGAGAACAACAAGAAGGCCTCGAAGCCATGAGAGGCCAGGGGTGTGCTCCCAGAAATCACAGGGATGTTGGGGACACAGTCATGAGGCTCATGGGGTTCTGGGACACACTCTGAGGGTCATAGGAGGCTTCAGCTGACTCAGGTCCCACACGAGCCTTCTCTTAGAGCCTTCAGCTGAGTGGTCTGCTAGAAGGTGTGGTGCTTGGCTAGCTGGAGGCGCTCCTGCACTCCCATGGTCCTTTGTCCCCAAGTCCAGAGATTCAGGGGAGGAAAACCTGCCCCTCGGGCACCAAGGCTGGTTCCACAAAATCAACTGAGGACAACCACGTGAAGGTGGCAGGGGCAGGTTTATTACAGCCCAAGCATAATAGGAAAGATGGGGCCCAGAAGGCTTGAGAGCAGCAAATTTTGGGGGCCATGACACTATGGGGCCAAAAGATTTGGGATCCACAAGACTTGGGTCTCTGAGACTTAGAACTTTTGTGTGGGCTCACAGAGGCAGAGCTAGAACATGAATGGGGAATAGTAAGGGCTTTGAGAGGCACTGGGGGTATGAGGCCCAGGGTGTCTGGGTGGTGCCACCCCTCACAAAGAGCCCCTCTTCATCGTGGAGACCCAGAGGCTCCATCTTCAGGTGGATATGGTTCCATCTGCCATCAGTGGCTCCCAAGGTTCTTCAGTTCAAAAGAACAAATAGACTGAGACACACTCTTGGGATGTATCTCCAGTCCCTTTGACACTAAGGTGCTCTCTTGAGGTACATTCCAGCTCCCCAGCTCCCTCTGCAACTCTGGTCTGCCAACTCATCCTCTGGCCAGTTCTGAGTGTGCTCACGTTTTTCCATGTGTGAGATCTCCATTCACGCTGGAGCTGATGAGCTTGGGGCCCTCCCACCCCATCCCACTGGAGCAGAGGCTGGATGTTCAGCCTCACACAGCAGGCTCTGAGGCTCTGCTGCAGGGGCCGGGCTGCTGAATTATCTGGGATGGCTCAGAGGACCATAGAGCTGGGTGCAGGGGCAGCAGTCAGATGAATGGTGGCCCAGCCAGTGAATGACTGATCTCTTTGACTTAAGCAGACATGACACAGACCTCAGGCAGACCTCAGCCTTTGGAGCAGTGTTGGCTGTTTGACCAAAGCTTGCTTCTACTCTAAGCAAATGTCAGGAGGATAAGCGGGCCAGATGTGGGTGGCCTCATGGGGACACACACACACACTTCCTGAAAGGAGGCTGATGCAGGCACCAGACAACAGCTGGTCGGTAACAGGAGGGGATCTAACAGAGTAACAAAGGGCAAGCAGTCACTTCCAGAACAGTGGCTCTGCTCCCCCATGCCCTGACCTGGCCTAGCCTGGCCTAGCTGAAGACTTGCCCGGAGGGGAGGAGGGGCATGGCCTTCCAGAACATTCTCAGGGCTCTCCAGTAGGTTCGCTGCAGAAGCAAGAGCTCTAGAAGTGGCTTTAACACAAACAAATAAACAAATAGTATTTCTACTCTAGCACCTCTACATCAGGGGGCATAAGGCGGTGGTTTCTCCCCCGGGAGGAAACAGGCTGGAGTGCAGAGTGGTGGGGCATTGGGGGGGCACCCGAAGCTGGAGCCGCACTGCTGGGGAGGCCGGGCATCCTCGGGCAGGGAGAGCTCAGCAGAGGGCTGCAAGCAAACAGAGGGCAGCCTCAATCAGCAGGGCACACACACCGGTGCCCCCCAGCCTACCAGAGTCCCAGGTCCTGTGGAGCCCCATCTGTGGGAACTCTGTTCCCAAAGCTGCGGGTAGGCGCTCTGGAGAGGGCTGCTCAAGCCCTCTCAGACACCCTCAACCCACTCAGTCTAAGACCATTATTATCTCAGCAAAGTGTGATGGCTATTTTTTTTTCAGTGCTTTGTTAACTAAGTTGTCCAGGAGAACTTGAACTCATGACTCTCTTTTGACTCTTTTTATAAGCCCACACCACTGCAGCTGGCCATAGAATTATTTTTAGTCAGCTGATTAGATGTGTTCAAACTGCTGTCTAACATCTCAGTGAAGATATGTTTGAGAGGCAATTAGCATTTAAATCAGCAACTCTGAAGTGAACAGCCCAAACCTATCCATTTTCCCAACTATGGGGACCCACGAGATCTCCTGGGTCATTTTCTCAGGTATGCTGGCTGGAGCTGGCTCTGTGCCTTCCCCAGAGTCCAATCTGCTCTTCCCTGAAAATGAGCAGCTGTGCAAACCGCATAGTAAACACCCCGGAACCACTGAACAAACCACCAGGAACCATAGAGCAAACCACGTAGAACCACGGAAAAATCCCTAAGAATCATGGGAGGAATCAGTCCATAGATAGCACCCTATCAGGCCAGCCCTGCCTACAAGAGAGCTATGTGACATGGACAGCCGTCTTAGCAACAGGACTCGCTGGGCCTCACCAACTCAGCCCCTTCCTGCCCTTCACATGGGGAAGCTGCAGGTGATTTTGAGGCTTGACTCTTTGCTCAGAACAAACCCAAGATCATTATCCTCGTGGTCTTGCACTGATGTCACAGTCACAGGTCCAAGGAAGCACATGGCACCTGTCTGATCCTCCCCCTCCAAGAGCTGCTGTGACATTCCACTTCTGCATGTGCCAACACTACAGGCTGGCCCCACTGTCAGGGTGCAGGGGGACATCCAAAGCTTAGAAGGCCCTGAAGGCATACAGAAGGGATCTCTGAGGGACATGGCAGATGCATCCAAGCACAGATGTTGGCATCTGGACCAACTGCCCTGAGGCTCTCAGGCAACAGGCAGGAGGAAGGGGCCAGGAGAACTGATGCTCTGGCCTTGAAGATCATCCATGGGGCACAGGTATCAGGAAAGGCCCATTCTGAAAGGTGCCCCAGTACTGCTCCTGGCATCTGTGTCCCCAGCTGATAAATGGTGTAGGAGCCCCCCAGGTCCTGCCCTTGTCAGTCTAACGATCCCACAGCCTGCTCTGGCCAACTCTTGTGCAGGGCAGGGCATGACCACGATGATGGCCCTGAAGAGAATGGGGGAGGCCAACCAGAACAGGTGGAAAGCTCCAGGGAAGGCAGAGGCTGCAGAGCAGGGCAGCTGTGCTGGTGTCACCACCTCCTACGTGGGTATGACCAAGGAAGGGGTGCTCCAAACACTGTGTTATCTCCTGGCCCTAAGACGGTAGCACTTAAGTAGGAGACTGCCCTTGAGCCAGAGCCAACCTCAAGAGGCCTCTTCTTCCCTGGCTCGAGAGTTGCCCAGCCCTGCCATCAGGCCTCATGGGCACAGCTGGGGAGCTGCTATGGCAGGAGACCAGACCCTCCTGGCCTTGCCAACCAGGTGGCCACATCCTAGGTCTTAAGTGTCAGTGCCACACCTGCTCCAGCCCCCAGTGCTGGTGGCCCTCACTTCTTTGAGGACATGGACTGAGCACACTGCCTGGTTGTGTCTGTCCCAGATAGTCAAGGATGGATGCCAAACAGTTCCCATCAGTCCTTTCCTTGCAAGCTTTCTCTCTCCTGTTGTCCTCCTCACTAGTGGACACAGGTCCTCTTGAGGGACACCAGAAGCTGTGACTTCAAACACAGGACAGCAGCCCCTTAGCCATACACAGAGACACTGAACGCATGTTTCTCCAAGGGCTGCACCATGTGGTTCTGGGCCTGGTGTCCCTGGTGCCCCTAACACAGCCATGTGATAGGCTCCCCCTGCCAGACAGGAAGCCTCAACCTGTTTGAACTGGGCACCCTCCATGCGTCCCTGAGGATGCTAGCTGATGCCTGCGGACAGTTTTGTTTGTCACATCTCATTAATAGCTGGGCCCTGTTCTGAGGCCTGTCTTGTGGGCAGGGCCCAGGACGAACCCTGAATGTCCCATAGTGAAGTCCATGGGCATGACAGTGCCATGGGTGATTTGGGCCTATTTCACTCTGGGCCACCTACACAGGAAGAAGCCAAAGGCAGGGGAAGAAGTGGAGGAAGCACAAGAGCCTGTCTGGCCTGCACCCTCCCCAGCGAGCCTCAGCAAGTAAACCCTACACAGTCAGTCACTGTCCTTGCCATAAACCTTCGTGGGTGTGGCAGACTTGAGGACCCTCCTCCTCTACCCTTGCCTTCAGTTTCTGGCCACCTGACAGCTGGCTGTGTGCTTAGTCACACAGGTCTGGGCAGGGCCAGCTTGCAGGTGGTCATTGGCAGAACCCAACAAGAACCCCAGGACAGTGACAGCAGTGAGCCTCCAATATTACATCCTTTATGTGGCCCTGACTCCCTTCTCCCCATCACGTGGGCCACAGAGGGAGACCCAGGTCAATGAAGGCCCTCTCCATCTGATCCAGGCCTGCCCATGTGACAACTGTCACCCGGACTTACCTGGCCACTGAGTGACACACACCTACCTGAAGAGGCAGGGGGTAGGACGAGCAGGTAGGTATGGGTGTAGGCGAGCAAAAGCCAGTGTAGGCTAGGACCTGCTGGGCGGGGTTGTACAGGATCTGAGGTGGAGATGCCGGACCATAAGCCAGCTGTGACAGGGGGACCTGCCAGAGAAGGAGTGGTGGGCATTTTACGACCTGCACTCAGATGTGAGAGCCCTTCCTGCAGTGCCCCCAAGGACACTCTGACACTGCACTCAGACTAGGGGGACCTCTGGGGGCTGGCGAGCTGGAGAGGCCATCAGGATAAGGGCGGATGGCTGGTGTGAGATGCAGGGTCCTCAGGTTTGGCCGTGGCGTCCTGGGAATAGAAACCTGAGAGGCAGGGGCTGAGCACCAATCTGAGGACAGCCCAGTCTACTACTGAAAGTGACATGGCCCAAGCTCTGGGGCACAGGGCCAAAAGCTCCCTAGGATCCAGGCTGTTGCATCAGTGGGCTCTGCCTGCGGTTGTGGGCCCAGCTGGGCCAGCTCTGCTGTAACAGGGTCTTCCATTTAGAACAGACAGACACCTTGAGGGGAGCCATCCCACCCAGCCAGTCTCCAGGAAGTGGACAACAGCGACAGCCGGGATTGGGTCAGCCGGGGCCGCTCAGGAGATGAGAGGCTCACAGCGCCTTCCTGGAACTTAAGCCGGGTTCTATGCACGAGTGGCTCCCATGTGACTCTACCATCCAACTCTGGAGCTGAGCTTGGTTTCCTAGAGGGATGCCATTCCCCTACGTCAGGGCCTAGAGGGCGAGGTTAGGCCACTCCTGTGAAAGCACAGATGGACCTGCTGCCAAGGAAGCAACAGTGAGTGCTGGCTGTCTCCCAGCAGGCTGCAGAACGCCTCATCTATCTATACAGCCCCTGACCTAGGGCTGCTGGCACGCTGCCAGGTACTACTCACCATGTCTTTGAAGGCCCCCAGCACAGCAGCGGTGACAATGCCCACGCAGAGGCCCAAGATGTTCAGCACCGTGGAGACCCAGAGCAGCCGGTAAAGATGGACCACATCCTGACAGCTACGAACTCCCACAAACTCATAGTAGGTGGGCGACAGTTCTGCACTGCACACAGGAGGGAGAGGCAGCATCATCCATGGGCTGGGGTGAGGCCTGGTGATCACATCAAGGGCCAAGGCCAGGCCACTCTGAGGGCCGGGGCAAAGGGAAGTGACCACCCTGAGGGTGAGCGCCCAGCTGGCAGATGACCCTGCATATTATAGCTGTGGCCAAGCACCCCTGCTATGGTTGGAGCCATAGCCAGGCAAACTGACCATGGGTTATAGAGCCATGGCCAGGCAACTTGGTATCCTGGACTGTAGGACAGGGACAAGCCCTGTGTAGCACCAACCTCTTTCCCACATGGCACAACCTCTAAGGTAGAGCTGGTCTTCACTGCCTGCCCAACAGGCTACTCTGTCCTTCAAGGCTGCTGAGTAGGCTCAGCACATCCCTGAGGCCACAAAGCCCATCTGTCCTGGGGACTTTTATATATCCTGTGTCCATTGCCCTGTCATTAGGCCACAGAAAGGCATTGAATCCAGGCCTTGAAGTGATATCAGGTGAGGGCTAATGTCTGGCTCTGGTCTGTGTCCTGCTGCGGAACCTGGAGGGGTCAGCTCACCCTCTTGGTATGGGATAGACTGCCTGTCTTGTGGGTCTGAATCTCCATGCAGACAACAGCTGACCCAGGGACAGTGATCATCTTGGAGTGGGACCAAATATCCGAAGCTGACAGCTACCCAAGGTTGACCCTGCAGCCGCCATTAACCCAACCAGGCTTGAGTGGCAGCTACCCAGGGCTTAAGTCCCAACTCCCTAGGGAGAATGAAGAGGCAATGCTGGAATTTCCAAGTTGCAGGAAGATGCTTCTCAGATGGATCTGGAGGAGCCACCAGTCACAGAGAAAGCAGCTGGTTTAAGTCATGGCAGATGTCCCTGCAGGGCTCACAACAGCACATGGATAGGGAAGTACTGCTACAAGTGGTGTAACTTTCCCAGTGGACCAGGGTCTAGGAAGGGACAACCATGGGCCACACAGGCAGGCAGAAACCACATAACTCGTGTACGTTCAGCAAGCCAGCCCTGTCACTGATATTCTGTGCTGGCTCTGTCCCCTTCCATCCAGGGGATGGCACCTCCATAATGTGGAACCCTCCTGCATTTTGTGAGGTGGTCAGGCAGGACAATGGATGAGCCAGTCCCTCCTCTTCAGGTTAGAGGATGAGCAAACACACAGTGCTCTCGTGGACCACCTTAGCCCAAGGAAAAGGTGCTGGGGTGCCTCCTGGCTTGGATGTTGGGGTCCCTGCCCTGAGAGGGCACCCTGGCCGCTCTCCCCAGCAGGCGACAGCCAGAGGCCAGGCCAGCTTAGATTCCTCCCAGCCCATGCTTTGTATGCCTTGGACGCAACTTGGCATCCATGCTCCTCTGGTTTCCCACCTGTGAATCCACATCGGCGCAGACTACAGTGCTCTGGGAGCAGAGCAAGCAGGGAAAATGGCCATGGGAGCCACGCACAGGTGTGCACGCATGCTACACAATGTGTGTGCATGTGGCGTGCAGGCGCCACTCACCTCTCGCATGTGTAGAGATCGCAGCAATAGCAGGTGTTGCTCCTCACCTTCAACTGGCACTTGCCTGTCAAGGAGTAGCAGGTGACCTGGGGAGAGGGACAGGTACAAACCAGGACCAGGGCCTGTCTCCCATGGGAGGGGCCTCAGGCCAGGACCCTCCTGAGGGGCCCTGTGTTCAGCCCACTAAGTCTTCCCCACCACACAGGTGTGGGACGGCAGACAGGAGTAGGAGGCCCATGCCTGTGAGACCCACATGTGCTGTTCCTGGAGTTTCATTCTGCTAGAAAGCAGGCAGAGCCGCACAGCGGTCATCCGTGGCCAGAAAGCTAGGCACCTTTGGCCAGCTCCAGGATCACCCCAGAGCTTCCTGCCATGATTAATCTGGTGAAAATGTTAATGGGAATCCCCAGAGCTGAGCCAATGGATTGTGACACTGTCACAGAAGCAAGTCACAGGTGTGGTTCCAAAGAAAACAAGACACTGAAATGCCAAGGCCAGCACACCCACAGAGGGGTGCCATGAATTTCACCACTCATGGGGAAAAAAACAGGGCAGGAAAGCTTGCCAGAACCAAGGCAGATGCATTGTGACCAGGCACAGATGCTGGTGGGACTGAGCCATTAGCCAAAGAAAGACCAAGGGGCTTACCTCAGTCTGGTAGACATCATACAAGTACCCGGCCCCACTGGAATAGAACTGGCACCTTTCCATGCTGAGGGGCCTCAGTTCCTAGAAGGAAAAAAAAAAAATGGAGGTGGTTGGAATCTTCATGTGCATTGTAGACCTGCCTGCCACGGCCTCAGACTGCAGCACAGGAGCCAGTGCCAACCAGAGTGCTGGGACACCTGCATCCGGAAGGGGGAGAAACCCAAGGAGGTGCCCCTCCACCCACCTGGTGGGACTGACACATCTCCACCAGTCAGCACAGGGCAGAGGAAGGAGATGGTCATCTGGCTGCTGACCGACAGTCTACAACCGTACCACAGATGCTGGGGGCCCTGCCTCTCCCTAAAATGAAATAACATTCTACTAGGATGTCAGGAAGGATTTCAGACTAAGTCATTCACCCATTCAATCAGCCCACCCATCCACCTACCTCTACATACCCAGGTTCCACGCAGTCCCATTCTTTCATCCATCCACCCGCTGTCCATTTACCCACACTCATCCATGTGTCCCTGTCCATCCACCCACCCATTTGTCATCTGTCCTCTCATCGTCCACCCATCCATCCCTCCATGCATTGTTTGTCCATCCATGACCCACCCAGCCAAATGGATCCAGGCTTCCGTATTTTCCCGTCTGCCTATCCCATCCATCCCTTCCCCTATCCCTCCATCTCCCATTCGTTCATCTATCCACCCTGCTCCTATATCAGCTTGTCCAAACAAGGTAGAGCAAGTCCCCATCAAATGACATGACAGAACTCTTGCCTCAGGTGGTGCACAGACGAGCAAAGGGCCAGGCCAGTGATCACATGATTTCAAAGTGCTTAGAACTGCTAGGATGGAGGACACAGAAATTAAACTGCCATGAAACCATGAATCTGTAAGAGTGGAGACTCCGTCTGCATGTACGTTATGACTCCATGTATTTTCATCTCTTTCCCAAACCACTGCTAATGCTGCCCTAACAGAGGAGCCTGACAACCACCATCCCACTGGAAGTTGCTGGGTCTGTCAGAGCCCATAGACTCAGCACTGGGACAGACAAGGTGCAGTGTCACTCCTGGGTAGCTGCTGTTCAGGAAGGCAACTGTGCTGGGGTGCGAGTGCCGTACTCACCATGTGCCGAGCTGCAAACACACCATCCACGATGGCACAGCAGAAGGCGGCCACCACACCAAAGCTGATGAACACGATGGCTGCCACCAGCTGAGAGTGGAAGACAAGGACAAAGATGCGTCTCACCTGGCATTCAAAGCCCGTTTAACCCGAGTCCCCCCAGGAATGTCGCTAGAGCTCTCTTCCTCTCTCAGGGTAGCCCAGAACAGAAACTCTCAGTCCACTCACCCTGGGGTGCTCCCATGAGCCTTTCTGCTCAGATAGGGACGCACAGAATCCTCTCTGCCTACCAAGCGCACAGCCCCACCCCTCCCAGCTCCTGAGAGGGACCTCAGGCTCCACTTCTGTCATACACACACACACACACACACACACACACACATGCACACAGTGTATGCACTTTGCCTTTAAAGCAATCGAGTCCCCTCTGCACCCCTGCCCAGCCTGTGTATGCTCCAGGAACACCTCAGTGCTGACCAGATAGCTGTTTAAACAGTTCGCAGGTTCTCCTGCTGAGCTGCTACAGAGTCCCTGAGTATGGCCTAGTAAAAACCGTGGGATTACCCATGTGCATGTCTATGGGATCAACTCCTCCAGCATACACTGACGAAAAGTTTTTACAGAGGATGCATTTGGGCCTTTTGTACTTCACAATTCAGAGTCTGATGAAGACACTCAACCAGTTCTTTTGCCCACTTCCTCCTATCCGGAATGACATATGAAGTTTGATTTTTTTAAGGTCTGACAACCTGATGGGGAAAAAAGAACCCACTTTATTTTGATTTACATTTCTTTGACTATTAAGGAGAGCGGACCCCTTTCTTTCAGTTGTCAGTCACTTCCTTATATTTTTAAAGCTTTTCCTGTGCAGCAATTCCAGATCATCCAACACAAAAGAAAACAGTTCCTAGAGCCTCCGTTTACCCTCCTCCACTCAGCTCCCCACCATCAGTACCTTCAGAACCACACAATGACCTCCCATCCTAGAGACGTCTGTCCCCAGCCAGAGGTAGCTGGCTCCAGATACATGGGGTGACCAACATCATCCCCACATTTCATGGAGGTGTGAAGTGCACCACGTCTGTACTCAGCCAGAGTGCTGTCCCCAGGAACATTGGTGGGGACCCCAGGCTCGCAGCACACCTACACTAGCTCACAGTGCATTGGGACCAGTATATGTATGCGCTCTCTCCCTGCTCTAAGCTGCTCCTCCAGAGACCACTGGCACAAACCTAAAGGGGGCGCTCCAAGAAGGCTCCACTTTCCCCTACCTCAGCCCTGTTCTCCCAACCCCAGTGAGCACCCCCCCCGGGGGGGGGGCACTTTCTCTACCTTGTGTCCTTGGCTCTTTGGCTTATGCATGGCCCTGTGTTACGGTTTATGTCTAGGTGTCCACTCTGAGCCTCATGGGGTCACAGCTAGGGATTTGGGGAGGTGACTAGATCATAGGGTGCTGCATTCATGGTGAATTTGTCCTCTGATGAGTTTATTGCTGACTCAGGAAGAGGCACTCCATGGGGGTGTGGCTTGCAAGGTTCAACGCTCTCCCTAACTCCTCCCTTCTTTTTCTGCTTCCTGCTTCCTGTCTCCATGCAGTGAGCAGCTCTTGTCTTCCAGGCCCCTCTGACACGCCACCTGCCTTGAAGTCAACAGACTAGAGATTAAGCCCTCTACAACCTATGAGCCCAACTGAGCCTCTCCTTCTTTAAGTTGTGTATGTTGGATATTATGTCTGAGCAATATGGAAAGTAACTAAGCCACACTCCCTAGACTACACCTTTGCCTTCCTCCAAGGAGTCCGGTACTGCACCTGCATTGCCAGCACACATGCCAGCCTGGGAACTTGTGGGGAGCCGGCACCATATAACCCTCAGAATAATAGGGCCTAGTTGCGCAGAGCAGGTGGACGAGGCCTGCTGTTCGCTCGAAGCCTGAGCTAAATTTACCCCTCCCATCGAGCTGGCCAAGATGGCGGCCACATCCTGCTTCCGCAAACCTTGTAGTCCCGCCTGCTATGATGTAAACTCGCGCTTAAGAGATTAC